>CAJQUW010003949.1:0-17682 GCA_907163375.1 Prostheceraeus crozeri
CTCCGTGAAAGAGACAAGCAGAACGCATGTTTCATTCTCCATGGTCGGCAGACTTGATCACGCTTGATAGCAAAGCCGTAGAGAGCATGATTCACCAGCGTTTTGCAATGGAGATGTTTTAGTTGAGGAATAGACGAGAAGAAAGCGCGAAAGAAGAGAGGAGAGAAAGTAGACAAAAGAAATGAAAAGAAGAAATAGGTAGCAGAGATAGGAGAAGAGAGATAAGAAGAAAGAAGAGAGTGGCGGATAAGGAAAAGAAGGGAAAGAGATTAGCAGGAGAAAGAAGCGAAGAGGCCGCACCCCCCGCACCTGATCGCGACGCTACGCGTCATCTGCACTCACCGCCGTCTTCGACGTAAACCGTCGGCCGCCGGACCACGCGACAACCCGACGTCCGCGCTCGGTACGCGGTCCACCCATAAAAAAAGCTAAGACTCAACGATGGGGTTCAAAGTGCTACGTGAGAACTGTGTCACAATGCCAACATGAGAATGTGTTGCCCCAGCGGTTTCGAGTTATAAACTAGACACACTCTTGCCACACTTATCACTACGGCATCGTCCGCCGTCCGAAGGAACACCCTGTCAGTGGAATATTACAGCAAAACTCTCCGTGTATTGCTCGGCCTTTCAGTGAAAAGCGCTTATACCATGGAAGACTGGTCAGACATGAAACCTGTAGAGTTGGTAGAGGTTGACAGCTTTGAGCAGCTTGATAGCAAGCCGTAGAGAGCTTGATTCACCAGCGTTTTGCAATGGAGATGTTTAGAGGCCACCCCTGACGAGATAGCTAAGACTCAACCGATTGGCGTTCAAAGTGCTACGTTGAGAACTGTGTCAACTGCCCCACATGAGACATGCGTGGCCCCAGCGGTTTCGGTCTAAAACTATGACACACTCCCTGCCCCAATTATCCATACGGCATCGTCGCAGTCCCGAAGGAAACACCTGTCGTGGAATATTACAGCAAAACTCTCCGTGTCTTGCTCGCTTTCAGTGAAAAGCACTGCTTAGTTTCTATGAGAAGATGGCTCAGACTGAAAACCTGTAGAGTTGTATGAGGTTGACAGACTCTGTGCAGCTTGATAGCAAGCCGTAGAGAGCTTGATTCACCAGCGTTTTGCAATGGAGATGTTTAGAGGCCACCCATGACAAGATAGCTAAGACTCAACCGATTGGCGTTCAAAGTGCTACGTTGAGAACTGTGTCAAATGCCCAACATGAGACATGCGTTGTCCCAGCGGTTACGGTCTAAACTATGACACACTCCCTTGCCACACTTATCACTACGGCATCGTCCGCCGTCCCGAAGAAACACCCTGTCAGTGGAATATTACAGCAAAACTCTCCGTGTCTTGCTCGCTTTCAGTGAAAAGCCGCTTATACCATGAGAAGACTGGCTCAGACATGAAAACCTGTAGAGTTGGTAAGAGGTGGACAGACTTTGAGCAGCTTGATAGCAAGCCGTAGAGAGCTTGATTCACCAGCGTTTTGCAATGGAGATGTTTAGAGGCCACCCATGACAAGATAGCTAAAACTCAACCGATTGGCGTTCAAAGTGCTACGTTGAGAACTGTGTCAAATGCCCAACATGAGACATGAGTTGCCCCAGCGGTTTCGGTCTAAACTATGACACACTCCCTTGCCACACTTATCACTACGGCATCGTCCGCCGTCCCGAAGGAACACCCTGTCAGTGGAATATTACAGCAAAACTCTCCGTGTCTTGCTCGCTTTCAGTGAAAAGCCGCTTATACCATGAGAAGACTGGCTCAGACATGAAAACCTGTAGAGTTGGTAAGAGGTGGACAGACTTTGAGCAGCTTGATAGCAAGCCGTAGAGAGCTTGATTCACCAGCGTTTTGCAATGGAGATGTTTAGAGGCCACCCATGACAAGATAGCTAAGACTCAACCGATTGGCGTTCAAAGTGCTACGTTGAGAACTGTGTCAAATGCCCAACATGAGACATGAGTTGCCCCAGCGGTTTCGGTCTAAACTATGACACACTCCCTTGCCACACTTATCACTACGGCATCGTCCGCCGTCCCGAAGGAACACCCTGTCAGTGGAATATTACAGCAAAACTCTCCGTGTCTTCTCGCTTTCAGTGAAAAGCTGCTTATACCATGAGAAGACTGGCTCAGACATGAAAACCTGTAGAGTTGGTAAGAGGTGGACAGACTTTGAGCAGCTTGATAGCAAGCCGTAGAGAGCTTGATTCACCAGCGTTTTGCAATGGAGATGTTTAGAGGCCACCCATGACAAAATAGCTAAGACTCAACCGATTGGCGTTCAAAGTGCTACGTTGAGAACTGTGTCAAATGCCCAACATGAGACATGAGTTGCCCCAGCGGTTTCGGTCTAAACTATGACACACTCCCTTGCCACACTTATCACTACGGCATCGTCCGCCGTCCCGAAGGAACACCCTGTCAGTGGAATATTACAGCAAAACTCTCCGTGTCTTGCTCGCTTTCAGTGAAAAGCTGCTTATACCATGAGAAGACTGGCTCAGACATGAAAACCTGTAGAGTTGGTAAGAGGTGGACAGACTTTGAGCAGCTTGATAGCAAGCCGTAGAGAGCTTGATTCACCAGCGTTTTGCAATGGAGATGTTTAGAGGCCACCCATGACAAGATAGCTAAGACTCAACCGATTGGCGTTCAAAGTGCTACGTTGAGAACTGTGTCAAATGCCCAACATGAGACATGAGTTGCCCAGCGGTTTCGGTCTAAACTATGACACACTCCCTTGCCACACTTATCACTACGGCATCGTCCGCCGTCCCGAAGGAACACCCTGTCAGTGGAATATTACAGCAAAACTCTCCGTGTCTTGCTCGCTTTCAGTGAAAAGCTGCTTATACCATGAGAAGACTGGCTCAGACATGAAAACCTGTAGAGTTGGTAAGAGGTGGACAGACTTTGAGCAGCTTGATAGCAAGCCGTAGAGAGCTTGATTCACCAGCGTTTTGCAATGGAGATGTTTAGAGGCCACCCATGACAAGATAGCTAAGACTCAACCGATTGGCGTTCAAAGTGCTACGTTGAGAACTGTGTCAAATGCCCAACATGAGACATGAGTTGCCCCAGCGGTTTCGGTCTAAACTATGACACACTCCCTTGCCACACTTATCACTACGGCATCGTCCGCCGTCCCGAAGGAACACCCTGTCAGTGGAATATTACAGCAAAACTCTCCGTGTCTTGCTCGCTTTCAGTGAAAAGCTGCTTATACCATGAGAAGACTGGCTCAGACATGAAAACCTGTAGAGTTGCTAAGAGGTTGACAGACTTTGAGCAGCTTGATAGCAAGCCGTAGAGAGCTTGATTCACCAGCGTTTTGCAATGGAGATGTTTTGAGGCCACCCATGACAAGATAGCTAAGACTCAACCGAGTGGCGTTGAAAGTGCTACGTGGAGAACTGTGTCAAATGCCCAACATGAGACATGAGTTGCCCCAGCGGTTTCGGTCTAAAATATGACACACTCCCTTGCCACACTTATCACTACGGCATCGTCCGCCGTCCCGAAGGAACACCCTGTCAGTGGAATATTACAGCAAAACTCTCCGTGTCTTGCTCGCTTTCAGTGAAAAGCTGCTTATACCATATGTGGCTCAGACATCATTAAAAATCCTCCAGTTGACTTCAGCAGGGTCGAACACCCCAGAAAACCTCTAAAACAAGTGAATTTAAATTTTTCAACTTTTTAGCACTACTTTTGACATTTTATAGGTAGTCTATCACTTAGGGCAGGTCAAAAGCGACCGAACCTTTTTCGAATCAAGTCAAACGGACTTGTAGAAGCATAGTTACAAGCCATTAAAGTTTTGGAGTCTTTTATGGCCTGGAGACGAAGGCCATCTCCTGGCGAACCTCTAAGTCTGACGCCTTAGCTGACTTTAGCAATGAAATTTTCTAAGTCGGTTTCTTACAGAAACCCGGTTTTTCAGATTTCCAATGCTATCATCGGAGCTCCAGAGTTCACCTACCCCAACCAGTCGGTGAGGAGAACTGATTTCACAAGCCGAGTTTCCACTTTATATAGTGTGTGGCGATAGCTGTGATGACGTATTAATACCCATCATATCTAAACACTGAAACCCGTCTATCTCCGGTGTTCGAGTGCTCCGGATGGGAGGGGGGCTGGGTCTCTACATCACTAGCCGCTTCATGTAGTTTTAATGGCTTGTCGCTGAATCCGAATCTCACTTGCCTCCATTTCCCATCCGATGCTTCAGGTGTGTTGTTGCTCTACAGCCCACAGCCATCGCAAAAAATTCGTAAAACTTCTGCGTTTATGGGTTCGGGGCCCAAGGTCCACAATTTTCAATAACATCTCACCTCTAAACGATGGCAGATATGAACAAACCGTTTCTCTCAGTGAATTTGTCTCACTCCCAGCTTTCAAACGAGCTATGGCGCGACTTTCTGCGATGTCTACAACCAAAGTTGGAAGATCGTTGCCGAGGGGGGTCAGAACTTTTTCTCTCCGATTGAGTTGGGAAGAAGTTCCTAGACCCAACTTTGACCAAAACGTCCGAATTTGCACTCTTTTTTTCTTCCGAGGTCTCCTTCTGCCCGAAAAACGACTTTTCTCATCCCAAAACCTCCAAAACCTGACTTTTCCAACTCTGACTGGGTTTCCTGCCATTTTTCCTCCCTAAACCCAGTAATAAATTAGTCCAAACTGAGCTTTCCACTGAATTTGGTCTCACTCTTAGCTTTCAATGAGGAGCTTATTGGCACGACTTTCTACCATGTTCTCTAACACCAAAGTTGGAAGATCGTTGTCGAGGGGGGGGGGTCTGAATACTTTTCGGGGCGACTCTCGATTGAGTTGGGAAGAAGTTCCTGAGACCCAACTTTGACCAAAACGTGGGCCGTATTTAGCACTCCAATTTTTCCCATCCGAGGTCTCCTTCTGCACGGGCGGCCCAGAAATTCACGCTTTCCTGCCCATCCCAAAACCACCCTAAAACCTGAACGTTTTCCAACTCTGACAGTTTCCTGCCATTTTCCTCCCTAAACCCAAGAAAATGAGTCCAAACTGAGCTTTCCGACTGCATTTTTCTTATTCTCCAGCTTTCAATTGAGAGCTACTGATGGCACGACTTTCTACATCTCTGGACACCAAAGTTGGAAGATCGTTGCCGAGGGGGGAGGGAACAGTTTCTTCCTTTCGGACCCATTCCTCCCAGCAACATCCTTGGCCACTTCCTTCCAGAGGGGGGGGGGGGGATGAGTCAGCATGATGACTCAGCATTTCCATATTTGTGTCCTTGATTTTGGTGACGGGGTTACTACTAATTACATTACAAAACACACGACTTTATTACAAGATTCATGATCAATAACCTTCTATCGTAATCAACTAAATACCAAAATGGGGCCTACATTATCTTCCCTAGATGCTAGAAATGAAGTATGAATTTAGTGAATCATGACACCATGCCGATGAAAATTGTGTAAAAATACGAACTTAGAAATATCAGCCAGGAAGCACAAAATGATCTCAACTTTCCCATTCTGAATGACACCCAGTCAAAATAAAAGATACGACTTGACAGCCTGCACTATATTACGAAAATTCCAAAATGAAATTAGAGATGTTAGGTATCCTAGCTTCGTTCCTTAGAACTAGAAATAGTCTTCAACAGCATAATCTAAATCTTTGATAAGACTCAAGTATTTTCTGGCATGTTATTCAACGTAGAGCTTAAATTGATTGCTATTAACTGTTTTTCAAATGTGTTGCATGTATCATGCACGTATATGCATAGGTGTAGATACACTGTAAACCGTAGACCGACAATTATCCTACAAAGTTACTGACAAAATCAACCGACGATGATCACCTCCAATATCCTGCGATATCCGACGAATTTGTAGGTTCTCCACCGACATCGAAACAGATGCTTTGTATGCAAATTAACTAAACAACAACTGTTGAATATTGATTGATTTTTTCGATTAGTGATTGCCTGACTTTTAAGGAATCTGTATTATTGTGTGGCAAAACCATGATTTATGTTGACATAATTTGATTAATTGCCTACATTTTTGATGAAATTTAAGCTATAATTCATTGCTATTCATTTTGTCTCTTTTTATCAGATATTGTAGGTGTTCAGTGGCAATCATCCTACAATAATTAACTATGACCGACAAAATAGATTTTGTAGGATAAATATCTGTCAATAGTCAGTCAACGGTTTACAGTGTAGGCATACATCGATATAGCTGTGTCATGTCTCCTGTACATTAGGCCTACGCTACACATCACATGCAAGTGAATGTGCAATTACTATCGGGTGCAAACAGTAATTGTTAAAACTCCTGGAGATGTCGCAAAATGTAGAACACTTCTCCGACTACGTCGGCCGTGGGCGCGCCTCCAATTAGAGCACTCCTCGCGGTCGAGCACGGGGCGCGAAATAAATCAATCAAATTTTAATACAATCCAAACGACGAATGAATTTCAGCTGGTGCATTATCCAGTACGCTCTATGTAATCTATGTAAAAAATTCCAGTGGGGGGTCTCTGAGCAGGCGAGTGCCATAATACCGACTGCCTCATTAATAAAATACATTTAAATAAGATATGAAAATCTACTACAGTAAACATTAAATAAAATGAGTTCTGTTCCATTGTTTTGGAGTCGCTCACAGCTTTGATGCGTCTGTTTCGCTGAAGAAAGAATATCACTGCATTTCTCCAAAAACTCAGATAGACAAATCAATGCAAGGGCAGCGAGTCGAGACCCATTCCGAATTCCTTATACAAGTCTCTTCTAGACAATATTAAAGTAATTTGAATCATTTTGTAATGCTGAAAGATAACAGGACAAAGAATACTGGCAACGGAACATTGCCATAACGATTACGCAAATTCAGATAATGATAAGAAAGTGGTACTTTAACAGTTATAACTGTACATGGCATTTCAGGTATTGCTCCTTCCCACTCATAAAAACCATAACTGGCAGCATTACTGATGAATTGACTCCAATGATGTTAGCTTTTTATCGAGACAGGAGCAACCGAATGTAACTTTCGAGCAGCGCGTTGGCCACACTTTAAACCGCGTTTTATTCGCTTTGATCAACCACATAGGTTGTCAAGTTTACTAGGTAAGAAGTTCAATATTAAAAGAGCAATTAGGTTATTTCGATGTAATGCATCAAAAATCTACCTCGCACCTCGCTAGGTGTACTGTAAGCTGCCACTTAACGATAGCGTAACGGGAAAAGACTAACAAGGTGATTCTACTGGTTCAATTTAAATCGCTGAATGTGAGCCAATGCAGAACGAAGCTTTCAGAAAGCATGGGCAATGTGTTTTCTGAAACTGTTCTCATGACACAACATACAATTCATAACAGCAGCTGACTAAAATCAGATTTATCCTATGAAAATTCCATTACATGTAGTGACGCTTGCAAACATAGCAAGGGATGATTTGTAAATACTGAAGTGATAATTATTATTTTGGTGGAGAATTACCAATTGAAAAGGAGTAAGCATTGGACTACAGCTCTGCTCTAAATGTAAAGGCCGACAACGAAGTACTAATTACAGATAACTAATTCACGTCCCTTACGCTATAGTGCTGAGTGTGAAAATCTTGACTTTCAACATCAGTTTACTCGGGGTGAATTTCAGGTTATCACTTATCTGAAAAATGCAAAGAAAACAGTTGTCATCCTTTCCCCTACCGCTGAAAAGCTACAAAAGAAGAATTAGAATACATGAAGTAAATGAAACAGATTTGAAATTAAAAAATCGGACTTCATCAACTTGGCGGTTACATTCAATTCATCCACAATTTAAAAATTTTATCTAAATTTTTCTAACCTGGCCCATGAGATTGAGATTCCTTACCATTTTCTGTTGTCAAGATACCGTTTTAGCGTCGGAAAGGAAATACAAAACCCCGTGTCTTGGCCGAGGGCATTCAGAATCACATACAGAATCAGCGCAACATTCTCAGTCATTGAATTTTAATATGCTTTCCATTCAAATTGCTCAAAAAATACATATTTCAGTAAAACAAACAAATATGCTGCATTGTGATCTAAAACGGTGCAAATTATCTTCCTAATTGATATTTATCTAAACTATCTACTCACCAGACTCCTCAGAAATATTGAAAGATTTTTTTCGTTCATTTCTCGCTAATTTCAGTCGAATGTTTCAACTCGTGGCTGCTTTCGTGGCGAGTCGTTTACAATGTAGTTGTGAACATTCATATCATAGAAAAGAGATTGGCTAGATTTCTCTCGATGTCTCGGGATACAGAATTTCATCTTTTCGTAATTTGTTGCAAGGGATTACGCTTTTGTTTCTCCAACTCTTGAAGAATTTCCTGCAGTACTTTAGCTTCCAGCAACTTGTTGAACTTGGTGACAAGAGAGACATCTGAAAGTTGAATGACAAGGATTTCCTTTACAATTAATGTAGTAAAGCAAAAAATTACTTGCAAAAACGGTAGAAAGACGGTGGTGAGCAACCTTGGTCGTTGATGCTTGCTTTTGAGGCAAAGCAAGAGTTTAGGAGTTCAGCCTTTTCTCGCGATGTGTACAGCTCTTTGTCGTCGTGAAGCAGCGTGGGGATGGAGGGGCCACGTAGACGACCCATGGCAGCATTGATTGCTTTCCAAAAGCTCTTGGGTGACACCGGTTTGTTCTCAACGCCAAGTGAAGATTCGAAGCACTGAGTGAAGATTCGAGCGGCGTGCAGCTGCGTAGGTCCGTCGCGCATCTGTGCAGGCTTTGCTGTAGCAGCTGTGAGAGGCGTCACAGGGGTTGCGACGCCAAAGCCTCCACGCAGCCATCTTCTTGTCGCGTGCACGGATGCATTTGAGGCCAAACCATGGCGCAGATTTGGGTTTCAGCTTCGTGGTCTTGGATGGTATGAATCGGTTGACACCGGAGATAACATTTGCCCGCCACCTCTCCCACACCTCGTCTACCGATCCGCTGAAGACCAGCGACCAGTCGACTGCGCTGAAATGAGCTCGCAGACCATCCAGTCAGCGCGATTGTATTGGAGGAAGGTGCGGTAGTAGGGACCGGTCACGGTTGGGGGTGGAGGTGCAAGGGTGATTGGATGTGGACACCCCACAGTGATCCGATGATCGATGCCAGGGACGATGTTGGTGTGAAAAGAATGAAATGCCATGGTCAGGTAAGTCAGTATAGCAGTGGTCAATCACTGAGCGACTGCCGGATCGAGAATGAGGGTAGGAACTCTGACTGTTTGAGCCATACCAGTGCTGATACAGAAAGAAAGAGCAGACCGACCAGCACTGTCAGTTCGACTGTCACCCCATTCCTGTAGATGAGAGTTAGTGTCGCCACAGATGATGATCTCCGAGTTGGGATAGGCAGAGCGAATGGAGGCGATGGCTTCCTCCAAGGACTCGAAGAAGGCGGAAGGCATGAGCTGGGTGAGCGGTAGACGGAACCGATGATGCAGCAACCTCGACCTGAGCGCCGTCTCACTCGGAGCCAGATAGCTTCCAGGTTGATGGCCGATTCTACAACCAGCGACAGGGCGTCGATCTCCTCCCGTACAAGCACCGCGACCCCACCTCCGTGCGAGCTGCGATCCCTACGGTGAATGCTGAAGCCCGGGACAATCGGCGAAGCCTCCGATGTCAGGAATGTTTCGCACAGACACACTACGTCCTATGCTGGGAGGACAGTCTGTAGAGCGTGGAGATTGGAGTGGGAATCCTCGGATATTCGCAGATAACAGTGAAGGCGCTCACGTCGACATGCAGTTCTCTTCCTGGCAAGTACCTTACGGTGCGCTGCCTGATGGTCGGAAGAAGAGAAGGCTGCTGCAGTCTGATCGGCTGATCCACTTGTTTCCAGGGCGAGCCGAGTTGCCAGACGCCGGCGGAGAGCCAGGCAGGTGGGCGCGTGGGTTGTGCGAGCGCTCAGCTGATCGCTCCTTGGGGAGAAAGAAGGGAGGCATAGGGAGGCGATCGTAGGTTGTCGGGAAGAAATTCCCTCTGCATCTGCATCTCCGCTGATCGTCACGATAGGGAAGGAGGTCATGGTCGGTGAGGTTGGGGAGAAGAGGATTGATGGGGAAGCTGGCGTGGCTGATCGTCGCTGCGAATCAAGGGAGGTCGGCTCTGGCTAGTATCCGATGGAACCACAGACTGACGGCCTCGTGATGCGAGGTAGGGGAAAGTTATCCCTCAGGCAGGGGAGGTCGGCGCGGTTGTACACGAGGCGTGATGAAGAGGCCATGCGATAAGTGAGTCAGAGGTGAAAAAGGCGCTAAATAGAGACAAAAGTGCTGATTAGGAAGTAGTGGATCGACGGATCAACGACAGTGACCGGGAGCAGCACTGTAGCAGGGCGAAGAGGATTGGCGTCAAGATGATGCAAAAGTTAGGCCGAATGGTGGAGGAGAACGTCAGTAAAAGTGAAAACCACCTACCGGAAGATGCTCTGTTACGCAGCCTGCAGGGACGTCATTCCCTCAGGAGCGCTGGGGAACTTTCATACTGTTGGATTACTTGTTGATTAGTCATTAAATGCCTTAGACTTACATGTATTAAAATCGAATTCAGTATTGGAAGTTTTACTGTTGAATGTCATTATCTCACTACTTACAAAACAGTAGTAGCATTAGTGTGATCTTTATTGACAAAAGGCCCTAAATCAGCATACTTTGAAAATGATTGCTGATTTCTTTTAACATTGTGCTGGTATGGCTTTAGTATGTAAAGAATACCACATTTGAAATAACATACGAAAAGCATACAACTATATACCAAGAGAATACAGAAATATACCAAAAAATACTTTGGTATGCGTCCTTCGTATGTGATTGGTATTGAGCGATTTACAGTGTATAGTTGAATATTGAGTTGCATCCTCAGGTGAAAAATTGGAACACACCTGAATAGCTGCCAATTCATCCAATATCAGGAATCATCAGCTGGTCTAGCTCATGTCTCTCAATATGGATGCAGTTTCCTATTTAACCGTCATCAGTCCGTAGGACTAAATGCATAGTTTCGTCATTTTCATTACTGTATTTTTGGATGCTGAACTCCAATTTCAATATTTCATATCCAATAGACTCAAGTTACAGTACACTGTAAATCGCTCAATGCCAATCATATCCGAAGGATGCATAGCAATATATTTTTTGGTATATTTCTGTATATATTTATATGCTTTTTGTATGTTATTTCAAGTGTGGCATGCTTTACATGCTAATGCCATACCAACACAATGTTAAAAGAAAGCATCAATTATGTCCAAAGTATCTTGATTTAAGGCCTTTTGTCAATAAAGATCACACTAATGTGACTACTGTTTTGTAAATAGTGAGATAATGATATTCAAGAGTCATGCTTTCAATACTGAATTCGATTTTGATACATGTAAGTATGCGGCATTTCATGAATAATCAATAAGTATTCAACCATCAACAATTATGCATTATGTAATTTTGAAATTAAGCTTTTTGTCAATCCGAAATAAAAACACATTATAATTCATGAACGCAAAAACAGTTATGTTTCAGATATATAAGTCAACATGGAAGCAATCGTTTGAATGAATTGATGTCAGTCAACTTAGTTCATAAAGTAAAGCTAGCTAAGCGTCCTGTTAATGTTGCTAGACAAGTAGAAACGACGACATACTCGTGGAGCATAAAACTCACAATAAATCTAATCTAGTTAAATATCACTCACCATGTCAAACAAAGATATTCACGACTTGTATTACTGAAACAAGTTATTTGACAGTAGTATGTAATATATACATATTTTTGCTATATGACTTAAAGCTGCACATACGAAATGCATACCAGAGGCATGCGAATGAGGATGAATTTGCATCGGGTCTCGTACATAAAACAAACTAGCAACTCGTATTTCAGTGTAAAACAGCCAATCACAGATGGAATAGCTTGTATCGCTACATACCAATCGCATACGAAAGTAAGTGGGATGTGGTATGAAAAACACACCGGGCCTCTGTAGACATACCAGAATCTCGCATCAAATGTTAGTTTCAAATTGCATGTGATTTTGGTATATGTTTTTATGTAATCTTCGCATCCAGTGATTTGCAGTGTAGAGCACGTTTAGAGCACTCGTTGTTTTACTTGACTGTACAGTCAAATAGCGATATACCATTTGGGTAGCGCTTCCACGACTTCCAGCAATACTTTTCTTCAACTGTCTATTCAATATTCGAAAGCCATGCTAGAAACTGAATGTAGCGGACATGATCAGGCAGATGCTGCAGTGCTGATTGTGTTGTCAGTTGGGTTTTAACATACACGCCGAGTACATGTACGTCAGTAAGGCCAGATTGGTAAGCAGTCATACAAAGACCAACATCCTTTGTGTCTTGATCACTGATTTCCTCTTTATGCATTAATTAAATACTTGATGACGGAATGAGGTATAATATAAGGACCGTTTCTGAGTGTTCATAAGAAGAATTAAGACAGCTAAGAAAAATGATTGGAGCATAGTACAATACAAACATTCGGTCCTCTTGAGCTTTCCATAGATTTAATTCAGTATCGAGTCTCCTCGGTTGTCTCCGAAAGTAATGAGGAACCTTGCCACCAGCTACATAAGTGGATACTTTTTTGACATTGACCAGCTTATATTTCACGATCGCTGATAGAAATGACTTATTTATTCCAAGGTAAATGAGATGCATTGGATCGAAGAGGATACCCTCAGGAATACACAAATCTTGTTCAAATGACTGCAGCCTTTAATTCCATGACTTGGAACACCAGACTGTTCTGCAGTCATAACATTACGACGATGAGTAGAAGTAGAACGAGGAGGATAATGTTCCAAACACGGAAAAACAATTTTTCTGTAAGTTTGATTGTACACTCCCTCAACAAGACAGTTAGGGCAACCAAATCTGAAAGAGCCACAATATATACGGATAGAGGATGTCAAAATGTCATTATTTGATTGTTAGTTTGCTATTTACCATGCTGCATAATATGCATGAAAGTAGTATTATTCATGTAATAATTACGTCTCACTGAAAACTCTGATCTGGGATTATTAAGCCTATTCTAAAAAATTACTTTATATTAGTCAACGTTATTTCAGATACGGTAAAGGAAAATAAATAATCAGTACATCGATTATCAATGCAGCACCGATTTTAATCACACCAAACGCTAAGTTCTGAAATTCTCAATCCTAGTTCTACTAATATATAGACCAACCGTCTTCTTCAAGACTATATCGTTCACAGGAACACCTGTGCGTTCGCTTCAGAAGCAACACACAACGTTAATAAGCTGTATGTGGTTTAAAGTACTGTCTGTGCAAACGGTGTACCTGAGAGACCTTCGTGCTGATCTGGCCTTTTAACTAAACTATTTTATTAACTTCTCAAAGCTGATTATAACATGTAGACAATATTTGCGCATGTACATTGAGAGCAATTTTGAACTAGACCTACAACACCTCAATGAAACTCGATAGTTACTTACTAAAGCCTGTCGATACTTTCATACTGAGTAGGATGATAGTTACGATTCGGAGGTAAAAGTTCGCAACCCTACTTGATGACGAATGACAGAAAACGAATATCCCATCGTACGGCAATGAGATTGTTAAAACTCACTTTGCGTTGTGACTTTGAATGTTATTGATGATGCTTTTAGCCGACATATCAGCAATAAGGCAGATAACCTTGCAATTGTAATGTTCGTCTTCTATATGTATATCTATACCAGCCTCAAGTTGTGTAGTAATATGCGACAATATCTCGGACCATTGTGGCTTAGAAGGTCCAAGAAACAAGGAGGACCATTATCAAATTGCACATTGCCTCCTGATGATTGGTTCCAAGTTAATAAATGAGAGAATCACCGGCCACGCCATACATGAAGATACCTTGAATTTATTGGAGAGATTCCATCTGTATTAATTGCAAAATACAAAGTTCTATCCTTCAGGCAAGGTAGCCGTTCTCCACCTATGATATCAACTAAACTGTCGCTTTGCAGAGGTTTGGATGTTATGTTAGGGTATCCGGAAACGATGTTCTGCAACATGGTCGCAAATAGCAAAATGTAACACCCCGTGCTGACGTCTATCGTCACAGGTGCTTCACAGGGTTTTGTAGCAATCTTGAAATGATAGTGGGAAGGACATTTATTTGGTAGTGGTAGCATTGACGCAATGAACGAGAGGAAGTCTTTCACTGTGGCATCAGGTAAACGATTTCTTGACTGAAGTGAAGCTATTTGACTTTCGAAAGCAGATACTGAAATGTTCTCACCGCTATACAATTCGTCTGATTCAAAAGTATCATCGATGTCAACTGACGCCTCCCTTGATTCACTTTCATCAACAGGTATGGGCAATGAGATACGAATTGGTCGAAATACGATTGGCTGATCTTCATTTTCAGATAACTACAAAATAGAAAAAAAACTTTTAACTATCAAATAGATTTATGAAGCTTAAACTATTTTGTTAGGTTATCCAATTCAGTTTCTTAAGTTATACAATTTCAATGACTTCATGGAATATGAAACTGCATTGTTAACTAAACGACTGTAAATTTCAGTCAAGATGTTTTTGAAATACATTGTAGGTATTCATAATGTGGCCATTTGTTTTCCAGACTGCCCAATAAATACACTTAGAAACCAAGTTTACAAAGTAACAAAGTAACAAGTAACAGTAAACTAGTTTGTAGTAAAGACAGAAATAAATTGCAGGTTGCCTATGCATTGATTTTAGGTACATATTTCGCACACTTCATTGGCAATAACACATTATCATAAATCTTTAGACGGCGTGTTTTATGATGTGATTTTCATTATCGTATGATTGAATGAAGAACAAGTCTTTTTATCAATAGCTAATATTAATAATCATTTTGTACTCTTATTCACAAAAAACAATAATCTCAATACACTCATAAAACATCAAGAGTATAAAAATAGTCCTTCTTCTAATCAATCTTGAATGACTGATTGTAATTGAACAAAACGTCCATAACAAGTCATGTATTCGTATTTGTTTCACAAAAATTCATACGATATCAAGAGTATAAGAGTAGTCCTTTAATCACTAACTACACCCTGCTGCTTCCCTGATACATCCCAACGACAAAACATTGATTTCAGACAAGATACGTTGCCTCTCAGTGTCACACTTTTTGTAATCCTGTTCCCCGTGGTGAGAATTACCCACGTGAGAACTTACCATGCTATGTTTGGCTTTTCAAATTCCAGGAGGATATCTTCGGATGACAGGTCGTCGGAAGAATCATGCAGATGCTTTAATTGAAACACCAATTTGCGCCGCTTAGGGCGAACAATAATAATAATAATAATAATAATAATAATAATAATAGAATATCTCGGTCGACTCATATAGTAACACACAATTACGGTGTCATTATCGGCATGTGTCCACTTCCTTCTATGACGTTGCTGGTGATCATGCGTTCCAGTAGCCCTTCTGCTTGAACATCCTGGTTCCCCAACATTCAACGCAGGCCTTGGTAACCCGGGCGACGCCTGTTCCGGTATGGAATTTGTATTATTTGAATTCTCCATATTTTGTGTAACCTATGGGTGCTGGGCAAGGACGAGATTAAGGAAGAAACCGCTTCTCCTTCCCGAGCTGGCACTTATTGTGATTCGAGCGTCTGCAGTCTGGTTAATAATCAGCCAATTACACTTTCCACTTGCCATCTCGGTATCTGTCTACAGTATGACATCAGCGCATCGACAGAGCCATGGAAACATATGCCGATGCCAGTAGTTGAAACAGACATGGTGAAGATCTTATGGGACTTCGAAATAAGAACGACAAGAACATTTCAGAAGGGAGGCCGTATATTGTGATAGTGGACAAAGAAGAGAAGAATGGGATTATAATCGATTTCGCGTTCCGAGGACTAAGATAACATATGCACTAAAGAGCGAGAGAAAATAGCAATAGTACCAAGACCTGATATAGAAGTACAGTTGCTGTGGAAAGTTAATAGCAAAAAAGTTGATACTAGTTAGTAGTTGGGATCCTTGGGTGCCCATACTGACAAACCTAATAGAAGTACCTCATAGAGATTCCCGGTAGACAGCAAGTACCTCAATTACTTAAGTCTCTGCCGCTGCTCTCGTTTAGTGCCTACATCCTTAGAGCACTCTGGATCTCCCCTGAGTTCCTTGGGTAGGAATTTTTTTTTTTTTTACCCCCCCGAGTTCCTGAGTACAACCGACTTTGTGTGGTCGTGATCCAAAAAAAAAAAAAAAAAAAAAAAAAAAAAAAAAAAAAAAAAAGAATATCTCGGAATCCTTCAACATCATACGAACCTTGATAAAGTAACAAAGACAAGGTCAGTCAAGGAGTAAAAGAAGAGATTGAAGAAAATACTGAAATCAAAATTGTATGCGAAGTATATAATTGAGGCCGTTAAATGTATATGCTGTCCCTGTGATTAGGTTACTCTGGTGTGTGCTGAAATGGACAGCTTCAGAGCTCCAACGAATTAAAACGAAAGACCGCAAAATCTAACAAATGTGTATAGATTACATCCAGAAGGCTGACATTGACCGCCTCTACCTACCGCGGGATCGGGGAGGTAGGGGAACTGAAAGACCTCAGGGAAAGTTACAGAACAGAAAACGGAGCCTAGCAGAATCATAATGATTAAAGAAGACGACCCACTGCGGGCGGTGGCTAAAACAGGCGATCAGTACTGGGCAACGGCAAGAATACCTTCCGAAGATTGGGAAGAGGAAGGTGATAGAAGATCGGTACCAAAGATGGAAGGATTAAAGTAATGGCATGGTCTATACGCAAGACAACTGGAAAGAAGTAACGTTCAAGGAAAGCTTGCTACGGTTGGGGTGGGACTGAATGTGAAATCTGTCAATCTGAAAATGATGACAACTGAGGCGTTACTAACAGCAGAACAGACAAGCGATAAAGACGAAAGCACTTCCACTTACTATCTAAAATAAGCAAGGTTGCTATATGCAGAATGTTGCATGTCAGCAGATGGAGACGGTATCTCACATACTTACAGGATGCTCTAATTTGGCACCAAAGCGAATATCTGGAACCGTCACAATGAGGTTGCCAAACAAATTCATAGGGATATCTGCCTACAGTATAACATCAAACGTACGACAGAACCATTGGAAACACGTCCACAACCAGTATATTGAAAGGATTCAGTGAAGATTTATGGGACTTCGAAATAAGAACAGACAAGAGAATCACAGCAAGGAAGGGCCAGATGTCCTTAGTGTCAATAAGGAGAAAATGATGGGAATTCTAATTGACATAGCGGTACACAGAGGACAGAATAAGAAACAAAGAACAAGAGAGAATCACTAAGTATCAAGACTTGAATTGAAACTACAAAATTGTGGAAGATTCTTGTCAAAGTGGTGCCAGTAGTTGTTGGAGCCTTAGGAGCCCACACAGACAAGTTAGCCACATACCTGAAAGAAATTCCCGGTCGACCCGGGTACCTCAGTTACAGAAGGCTGCTCTACTTGGCAGTGTCTACAATTCTTCGGCTCAATCTTGATCTCCCTGAGTCCTGGGTCGGACTCCGAGTCCTGAGATGGTATTACACCGACCATCATTGTGTGAGGCCGTGACTAAAACAAAAAAATAGTGTTTA
>CAJQUW010003950.1:0-19315 GCA_907163375.1 Prostheceraeus crozeri
ACCAAAGTTAAGAATGTAACACAAGGAATTGGCATCTTCTTAAACCATCAAGTTTCAGGTGCTTTTAAACAATTTAGTTATATCTTCTGGTTGTTTTAGCAGATTAATTCCAGTAGTATGTAGAAACCGCTTTCACAGGTACGCGGGAGTTTTTGCCAACTTCACTTCTGTTTTACCATTGTTAGATAAATTCTTTAATAAACTTAAGAAACGAAAATCAATTGTAACAACTAAGCAATTTTACATATTAATGAAGCCTATGGATAAACTACACTACTACTTCCTCTTCAAAGAGTATGTGATGATAATGTTATTACGTTAGATGAGATTGAAAATAATTTGATAAAATATCTAATGAAGAAAATCAAATATAATTTCAATAACAGACAGAAAAAGTTAATTAAAAAAATAAAAAGGATGGGTAAAATTTCTAGTGATGGTTACAAAACTTTTATTGAGGTGAGTAAAATTTTTAATGAAGAAAATGATAAAATTTTTTTAGAAGAAGCTAAAAACTTTAATCGCAAAAATTAGACATCAAAACTTTATTAAACAAAACTTAATACGAGAAAATTTTAAACGAAAAGATGTCAAACAACAAAGCAAATTAAAACAATAATTTGTTCAGTAAAATGTTTTTTTGCTGTATTCCAATGTTACCAAACAAAATTCAAATATTTATATTTTAAAAAATGGATAACCTTAGAGCTGATAATTTTTAAAAGAATAAAACAATTAGAAGAGTTAAATTAAAACAAAGAAATATTAATGAAAGAAAATCATCTTCAACATAGAATGATCTAAAAGCTGGTATTCAATCTGATATGTTTTGAAAAAAATGCAGCAAACCGAGCAAGTAAAAAACTGATTTTGAAAAAATCAACTATGAAACCATTTAACACTCTTGAGAAAAAGAACAACTCCTACAACTAATGATAAACAAATTGATATAACAGATCCAGAGCACAAAACTATATTAGATGACTATGGATTACTAGAATCAAACCTTAATAAGAAATTACCAAAATCTATGCAATTTGAACATTCTATTTCATTTATAGATGGAAAAACAATACCTAGATTTTATCTCGGACAAAAAGAAATATTTCCACAACCTTTTCGAGGTTTAATTTTTTTCACCAGATAAACTCTCCTTTCTAATTTAATTTAGATAGAAATTTATGTTACTCTTTTAAGAGGAGCAGATTTAAATAATTATGCTGTAGAAGATCTCATACCAAATAGTAGTAAAAGCTCATGTTAGAAACAGAGTTGGTGCAGTAAAATCTCTTTAGACGCGTTATAACCCAATTAGAAAAAATTTATTTATCACCGGGAGTTAAAGTAGGGAAAGGTTTATCTAGAAAAACAGAAAACTGAAACAACTGTGTAATTTTTTTCTTACCAGATGAAGTCCACAAGAATTACTAAATAAGATTAAACTATTTTAATATCTGCAATAAAAGAAGGACATAATTTCCTAGTTTCATATGACAACTCTTACATGCTATATCTTGTGAAAGACTGTTAGAAAAGACAGATTCTAATTGAAAAGTGATTATAAAAGTGTAAACGAACCGAATGTTCCTAGGGCTTCGAGCCCGTAGCTGAAATATGTTGTTTCTCCTTTTTATCTATGGATTTTTATCTATGATTTTTAATCTATGATTATTTATCTACGAATTTTTATCTATATATCATTATTTAATTTTGTTTCAAGTTTTTAAAAAATGTGTTCCGCAGATTTAGACAAAAATTAATGATCAATTTAGAAAAATTGACAGAGATTTTGGGTTCAAATCAGAAATTTAGTACGACGTTAAACAAATGTATATTACACAGTACATAACTTCAATCACACACACTTGTAATTTAGAACCCGATTCCACATCCCTTAGAACAAAATAAAAATGAAGATCAAATTGCCAAAAAAAAAACAAAATTAAGACTAGTTTCTTCTCTACATTTAACCACTATTCAAAATCGTTATCAAAAGATGTGAATGATCAACATTCTAGATATTCTACTGATAAAGAGGCAAAACATGGAAAATACTCACTTTTTCTTCTGGTTCTTACGAAGTTGAACAAATATCAAATGACATTAAGAGACATTTAGGATATACATCATTTAAAGATAAGAAACAATTACATTTTGCAGTATTGAACCGGCAGTTAATAAATTAATCTCTTACTTTAGACGAAAATCCACATCAAGTTGATTTTAATCATGATAGATCACATTGTCAAAGCTATTAGGATTTAATAAACAAACTTATAAAACAAGTCACGGTTATCATTTAGGTGAGAAGATTCCAAAAATAACTGAAATAAATTCAATTGTTGTACATTGTGACATTATTGAAGGAGGATATAAAATGGTAAATTATCAAATTATAATATTCAGTTTTCCATCTTTTACTGTAACCCATTGGTTATAGATTAATAAATGATTAATTCCACAAACATTAATATATTTCCCTATTAACAAGAAAAACTATTAACAACATTAACATTAGAGATCACTGATGAAAACAGGACAAGAAATGCGCGCGAAATTTTGGAGGTGAAGAGATTATGATAGAATCTTTTGGTTCGAGAGGTATAAACTCCCTACGGAGAGTAATACTATCTCCCAAACGCGAAGCTAGAGAAGTATTTAATTTCTTCTTCGATCTTTAGAAACAAAAAATAAAAAACTATAAATAATAAAATGTATTTTTATTAAAAAATGAGTGAACTACACCATCCTCATTTAAATAAAAAAAAACTTAAATTTAATCATCATCCAAATTTATGCTAATAAAGTTTTGACAGTTTATTGTGGACAGAATCAGGATGTGGAACAAACATATCTAACAGTGCAGAACATTCTCTACAAATTTTAACGACTCCTTAATTTTTTGGATTTATAACAATCTTTCCTTATAATTTATACAACAACAGCAGAACAACCCGTCTGATCAATTTTTAAAATATGGATTTGAAAATAATCTTAAAAAAAACAGCTAATTGCTTCATTAGATTCAAAGAATATGAAAAATCTGAAGATGAAGAAGAAAATAAGTTCGGTGGTGTGAAGCAGCAGGCAAAAAATAATCAGTCTTAGTAGAATCTAATAAAAATAAACCATATCTACAGATCAATTAATAGGTGATAGTGGTAATATGCAAGATCCTAGTAAACTAGATAAAACAATGAAATACATTGTGTAATTTTTGATGATTGTGTTAATGATAGAAATCATTCAGTTCAGAGAAATTATTTCACAAGAGGTAGACATAATAACTGTAGTGTATTTTATTTAAAAAAAAAAAACACAAAGTATGCGAATTCATTAGAACGAAGTGTTTATTAGAACAAGAATGCAAATATATTTATACTATTTGAAATAAATGCTAATAAAACTTAAGTGATTTGTGTTAAGAGATTTATGTGTAGAAATGTAGAGAAAGATGAATTTAAAAATAAATAAGCAATCGTGTAACAATGCTTGGTCATACAAAGATTATGGATTTAATTACAATTAATATTGATAAAAAAATTCATGAAAGAGTACAATAATTTATAGAAAATATTTTCGAGGAGTGAAACGTCTCGAAACGGAGTGACCGAAAATATTTTTTCTCGGAGTGGACCAGTAACAATTTTTTTTTCCTTTATAAATTTTGTTTTGTTACTAAAAAAAAAAATATGTTGAATGTTTATAAGTAGAGCATGTACCAGTTTTAAAAGATTATCGTCATCCTACAAATCCTGTAAATTCGGAAAGAAAGAAGTTAGATTTTTATTATCATCATAAATACGTAGCGCGCTCGTTACAGATTATAAAACAAAAACATGGTATTCAACCGTGTGTTAAAACAAAAGACTTTCCACTTTGTTTAAGAAGTTTCCGAGTATTTTTTGGCGATATAATATTTATGGTGGTTGGTTAAGAAAGAAACATTTAACAGCACATGAATTAGAAACGTAGCATCAAAAACAATTACATATTTCCTCATTGTGTGTAATATGCAAAAACGGAACCGAGGTTCTATGTAAAATTCATTTTTTCTTTTAAAAAATAATGAATCGATGAAATGTCTCTCGGACAAACGTCTAGGATTGATGAATTAATCCATGAAAGAACAAATTGCTGAGTTTTATTTCTGAATGCCACAAATAAACATAGTAAACGTAGTAAACGTATTAAAAAACAGAAACGTTACTAGGCTGTTGTATTAGACGTAATACTAAAAAACAGAAAACGCGGAACAAAAGAAATATTAGAAACCCCTAATACAGATAATCTTTTTTTGATGATAGAATTAAAGGATGAACTTGGTGATGATTTATGTAATTTTATTTAAATCCAAATGAAATTAAATATGAAAATGTAATCATATTTACTTAATGTAGTAACTGATAAGCGGAAAACTTTTAGCTGCAGAAATGGTAAAATTATTAATTTACCTTGGAAAAGTAGTTTATAAGAGATATTACTAGATCAGGAAAATATAATTCCAAAATTATTTACGTAACCTTCTATAATAAAAAATCATTTGAACATGGTTTTTCGATATCTGGATGAGAAAATCCGATGCTAACGAATGGATTTTTACAGGTCTCTTAAATATGAAGATTTGGAATGAAAGTTAGGTACAAAGCTCGCAATAGAGAGGGCAGGATTAATATGAAATAATAGACTATCAAAGAATATTTCGGTGGAATATTGTTATATTCCTTCTGAGATTTTTTTTTGATTTTATTAAATGTATAATGTTATTATACGAGGTTTTAAATAGTCAACGAACAAGGAGAAATGATGAAAGAATGTTTAATAATTTTTTATATAAAAAGATCCACTGAGAACGCGCCACATCTAGAACAGGAGTAATGTCAAACTGCAAATTTTCTCAATTCAATAAATATTTTGGCGAATGTGTTCAATATTATAGTCCTGCCATCGTCATTTAAATCCTAGAGGAATTGAAACGACACGCGTACAAAACACCACCTTCATAATTATGTTTATTATACAATTATTTTCACGCAGGTTCAACAATTGGTCACTATTGGTTTAATTAATAACTTCTCATAAATTAAAAAAAGCTATTAGGAAATTGAAAATAATTTCAAACCCATATATAACAACAGTTACTGATGAAAATTACAACCGCGTCCATATAAAATCATATCAAAGAAAAAAATTGACTATGGTTCAACATATATTTGGGTATCTCGAAACTTTTCTCCGATCCTATCTAACTGTTCAACAGCTCATCCTATTCCTTACGCTGTAGGAGTATTAATTTTAATAAATTTATATGTTGTTTACCGAAACATAGATTGAAAGAATTCGAAACACGTGTGCTAAGTGATGATTAGATTAAAATTAACGGATCAAAAGATGAAGATGAAATTAAAAAACTTAAAAAACAGATTAATGAGTATAATAATTTAAACTGAATTAGAATTTAATAAACTTCAAAATTGTGTGAAAATATTTACGAGAACTGAGGATGATGAATGTTCGATCGGGGGAAACCCAGAGGACGTATGTCCGATCCATCAATTTTTTAAAACTCTTGGGAAATTTAATTATTCTAGAGTAACTTTAATTAGCTCACAATTCATCAGGTTTTGATTCCTATTTTCCGATAAAAGCTAATTTTAAATTATCTAAACCGCCTCTTAAAACTTCAAGAGGAATATTGACTGCTTCATTACAAAATCCTTATACAACTGAATGTGTTAGTAGATACATTCAAAAATCTTTTAGATTTAAAAACAATATGAAAAAAGATTCACCTTCAGGTAAATTAGCACTTCAAACTATTATAATGAAATGTAGTTATCAACATGTAAAAACAAGTCTTTCTAATTGGTGTGAGAATTTTAAAATTCCTACGAATGTGTGTAAATTAAATTATGAAATTGGAGACATAACACATGAAAATTATAAAGAAAAAGAAAATGAATGGAGACCATATTTAGTTAACGATATTCTTTCTTTAGCTTTTTGTATCTACAAATATAATAATGTTTATGCGAGATTTAGTTGGTGAAGATATAACTACTAATTTGACATCCTCTGCTTTAACATTTAACGGTTGGATGAAAAGCGTTACCAAAATGACAATATAAATATTCATTCTCATATAGATTTATGGGCTAGAAATTATATTAGAAAATCTGTTAAAGGTGGAAGAGTTTCAGCAAATATAAGAAAAATACATATCGCCATTTTGTAGCATCTTGTTACCAATATTAAAACAGTATTTTAACCTGGTCGCTGCGCTGGGGGGACTTTGTCCCTTGGTCGCTGCGCTGGGGGACTTTGTCCCTTGGTCGCTAACGCTGGTGGGATTTTGTCCCCGGGAAATAATTTAATAGATT
Source organism: Prostheceraeus crozeri (assembly GCA_907163375.1). Lineage (NCBI taxonomy): Eukaryota > Metazoa > Platyhelminthes > Polycladida > Euryleptidae > Prostheceraeus > Prostheceraeus crozeri. The sequence goes on from CAJQUW010003950.1 coordinate 6,381, forward strand.
TAATGAAACAGTATCGAGATTTAGGAGATAATAAAACTGAAATTTGTAAGAAAATTTCAAATCAACTACTTGAACAAAAAAATGAATTTTCTAATGGCTTTTGATGCAACATCTTTATATCCATCAGCTATGTATGATGAAAATTCAGAATACCCTAAAGCTGAATCAGCTAGAAAATTTCGTCAAGAAGAAGAGCGGGAAATAGTATATAAATTTAATACCTCAAACATTTAGACCTAAAACTGGAATATTCTCTGTTGTGTTTCAATATCCGAATGATATGTTTTTCCAACCAGTTCCTATTAAAGATAAAGTTAAAAATCAAAATAATAATTCTCAGGTAAAAGTAATCAGGTTTAGAAATGGTATATGTTATGATGTATTAACTACTGTTGACAAACAAGAAATTGTTAGATGTGGGGGGACAATCTTACATATTACTGATGGTATAATTTATGAAAAAACAATTATATCAAGTTTCAACCATTTCGAAATTATATTGAAAAACTTTTTAATTTGAGAAAAAAAGATATAAAAACAGAAGGAAATACTGTAGGTGATGAGTTAATTAAATTATTGATGAATTCGCTATATGGCAAAACACTGTGCAAAAAGATATAAACCACTAAATATCATTTATGGAATGAGGAATACATTGAGAAAAAATTTCACTCAAGAAGTTAAAAGATTATGAAAAATTAAATGATGGAACAATATTTAGCGAAAGTAGATATGGAAGATGATGAATTTCTCAAAACTAATATTGTAAAAGATGGGAAAACGTCATTCATAAGCCATCACACTTAGGTTCTTTCATTCTTTCTCACTCCTAGAAGAATCATGAATAACTTTATTTTAGAAATTAAGTGGTTTCAAAGAAAAATACATTCATTATACAGATACTGATTCAATATAATATTTCCAATGAGCTCTTTAATAAATGTAGATGCTGCTGGATATGTTGGTGGGGAATTGTGTCAAGGAAAAATGATTATGGAAAATGGTGGAATTATTTTTGCAATGTTTATTGCTCCTAAAATAAAATACTGTATTACTGTAGATGAACAAGGGAGACTTAGTGAAAAGAAAACATTCAAAAGGATATTCAACAAGATAAAGTAAAAGTAGAAGATTTTCTAAAATTATATTCGGGGAAAACATTATCGACTACAGTTAATAAACCATGGAAAAGATCTTTAGAAACTGGAATTAGTATTCCTGATAAAAATAATAATACTGAAGAAAAAAAATTTTCTGGTCAAATAAATATTCTTAAACGTCAAGCACCTGATGAAAATGAAATTATGTTACCTTATAACGGAGAAGATATTCAAGCTGAAATATTTCAAACAATCATCTGAGATAGTAATTTAAGTGATGATGAAGACACGTGGGAACAATAATTTTTTTATTAAACATCTAAAAAATTTATAACATCTAAAAAATTTATAACCTCCCAAAACGTTTAAGAAAAACTAAGAAGAATAAACAGGAATCTAAAAAATTTATAACATCTAAAAAACTTATTTCCATCTAAAAAATTTATTACAACTATAAACTTATGACATCTAAAAAACTTATTACATCTAAAAACTTATTAACAAGAAACATCTAAAAACTTATTACATCTAAAAATTTTGATTACATATGAAAAAATATATTTATCGAATATTTTGGTATTTTCTATTAAGTTTTATCTTATTAAGTTTCATCATAGAATTTTTTATCAAAAGATAATATAAATTTTATTACACAAACTATAGATACATCATCATCATCATAAAATGTTTAATCATCATCATCATAAATTGTATCTTCAACATCATCATCATAAATTGTTTCTTAATCATCATAAATTACACTTTTTGGTATAGGATGCCCTTCCATGATAGGATACCATTCTCTTATTGGAATATCTAACTCTAAATTACAATCTTTTATCTGATAATAATATAATAGAGAAAAATATTGGTCTTTGATCTCTTTTGGAAAATTTAATAACACCACCAATAACTGAATCACCTTTTTTTTAGTTTTTGTTAAAGATGATACTATTTTAAATTGATTAGATGTATAATTCCCTAATTTAAATTTTGTAGACCCGACCACATAGTTGTCTTAACAGTATCTTCAACTATGCCATCATTTATTATTTTCAATTGTAAGAAAATGAAATTTAGTATAAATTTTTATAATTACTAATATTTTTATAATCTTTTTTATTTTACCCATTTACACCTTTATCTCTCTTCTTTCAGATGTTACAGAATCATCATTATTATCATCTATATTATTATCATTATTATCATAAGATTCTTTAAAGACTCGTGGGGCAACTTCCAGCCCTAGAACCTTCAGTTCGTTTATTATGAGAAAACAGTATATTATGGTCATTGTTAATAGTATAAGGTGTTGACACACATATAAATTTTCTCTTGTTGAGCTAAACCATTTATATAAGATTTTTAATAAATTAATATTTAGTTGGAATATAATCCTATGTACGCTACGTTATACATCATCATATCTTTGCGGCATTTCTAATGTTTCTTGTTTATAAATTGTGTCTCTATAATATACCTGACAAAATAATTCTTCATTATGTTTTTTACTCACTATCGTGAATGTTAATATTGATTTTGTTCATCAACAAATAATCTAATTTTTTCTTTCGAAAAAGATTTTAATTTTTTAACTAATTCTTTAATATTGATATAATTAATAATTTTAGTTTCTATCCAATCAGTCGTATTACTAATTGGTAACACCTGCTCTAATAAATCCATAAACATTATTATGACTATTATAACCCTATATTTTCTTTATTTAATTCCACATAAGCTACATCATTATATTTACTACAATCTCCATAAATTTAATAAATGGATCACCTGGAAAAATACAATAATTGGTTTCTATAGAAGGTAAACCTTTAGTCTGTTCTCTAAATATTTCGGCTTGTAATTGAAATAAAATATTAACATCTATACATGGATTTGTAATAGTATTATTATTATTAAAATATTGACCGTGGCGTTAGCCCAACTGGATGCATGGCGTTAGCCGACGAAGTGGGAGTTAGCCCATGTGTAGTTAAATGAGACGTGCACTTAGCTAAATACTCGTGTCGTTAGCTCATATAATGGTGACTTAAGGTCATTTTTATAATGTGCGTGTTGTTAGTTCAAAGTATAATATCTCCGTGGAGTTAGCCTGACGCTATGAAATCAATAAATATTATCACCAAATGTGTTGTTAGTCGAAATAATAACATGATAATTATATGTGGTGTCAGACCCAGTCATCAAATATTATAACTATTTGTGGTGTTAGCCTAAAGTCAATAAAAATTATAATTAGACCTACATGAGGTATCAGGAAATATTTCCACAAATATAACAATTCTAAGTGTTTTTCAGATATGAAATCAATGAATACTGTACGATCCCATCAAGGACATGCAAGTGTTATAGTTGTATTTTAAACTTGCTACGAAGTCCGTACGAAGGCTGAAATGACACGAATATATAGCCCTAGCAGATCATTTACAGATGTCATATTCATTTAATATGGATTTCTGTGTGTTCATGCCATAGGCATCGAGAAAATGAGATTGTAAAAATGGATTTAGCAAGAGTCAGCTAGTTTCAAAAGAATATATTTAAGGAATGAAACCCTGCAGTTGAAAAATTATGAGTTCTGACTTCAGTTATTATATTTTTGATACAATGGTCTCGAGTATTTAAAGCCAATATCAAGCTTTTTATCGAGAATTTCACTATTTTCTATAAATTTTAATTAAAAACTAAGTTTTCGTGTAGGTAACCCTTCTAGCGTTAAAAATATTTTCTTAAGAATATGGCAGCAATATCAATAGATGTTGAATGTACATATAAGTACAAACTGTTTGATGTTTGCTGTTTTGATCCCAAATAATGACTAATTTGATATAACTGAACAGAATCAATTTGCAGCGATTAACTTTAAATCATGTATGATCATTCCAATGGCATATCTAAATTGGAATGGTCTATTTTTAAAGACTTATGTAGAATCTCGCGCAATGTCAAAATTCGATACCCAATTCAGAATGGTTTATTCAATATAATCATATTTCGGCAATTTTAAAATTTGTACTGTTCATGACTAATTTTTGCTCCCCGTGTGGGATTCCGCCGTGTCCACATGTCACTCGTCGTAGTTTGAAGGCTACCATCACAGTCGTTGAGATCTCCTGCTGAAACAATCAATAAATGCGATAATGAAATGAGGAGTTTGACCACATTTACTCCAATACTTACCGGGTCTCTTGTTCCTTTGCCTTTTCGATTCACTATCTGTCGTCGTAGTTTGAGGGTTACCGCAGTCGTTGAGATCTCCTGCTGAAGCAATCAATAAATACGATAATGAAATGAGGAGTTTGACCACATTTACTGCAATACTTACCGGGTCTCTTGTTCCTTTGCCTTTTCGATTCACTATCTGTCGTCGTAGTTTGAGGGTTAGCATAACAGTCGTTGAGATCTCCTGCTGAAGCAATCAATAAATACGATAATGAAATGAGGAGTTTGACCACATTTACTGCAATACTTACCGGGTCTCTTGTTCCTTTGCCTTTTCGATTCACTATCTGTCGTCGTAGTTTGAGGGTTAGCATAACAGTCGTTGAGATCTCCTGCTGAAGCAATCAATAAATACGATAATGAAATGAGGAGTTTGACCACATTTACTGCAATACTTACCGGGTCTCTTGTTCCTTTGCCTTTTCGATTCACTATCTGTCGTCGTAGTTTGAGGGTTAGCATCACAGTCGTTGAGATCTCCTGCTGAAGCAATCAATAAATGCAATAATGAAATGAGGAGTTTGACCACATTTACTGCAATGCTTACCGAGTCTCTCTGAAATTTGCTTCGGTGACGAAGATGTCGCTGGCAGATCCTCGTTTCCGTTATTTGTAGTTTCTTTTTCTCCAACTCTTTCATTTAAAACGTGATTGAAGTATTCTGTTAGACAAGAAACAGGTAAAGAAAGTGAGTACCTGAATCAAATGTGTTCTGTAAAAAACATCGGTATATCGTCCTAGACTCATCTTTTCTTGTGATATCACACGTCCTAATATTCATGAATCTATTATTTGAAGGAGATAGTGATTAAGCCGGCACTCAAGCACAAATTTTGGATATTGGCTAGGAATAAAAAATACTTACGAATAGATGATTGGTTGTTTAATATGTCCGAGTCGTAGTATTTATCTGCGACATCGGTGCTATGAAGCATTGCTCTCGAAAGTTTTTTCGGGTTGATCCCCGCCCTCCTTCCAATTGTAGTTTTTGCTCTACGAAAGTCCGTGGCTTTTATTTTCCGCCCACATATCTGAAGGAATAGTATTAAATTAATATCTCTGCATCATAAAATTCAAATCATGTAAATAAGCGTATGATAATTTCATGGCTTTCAAAATCATGGAATCGTCATGTGAATATTCAACTCTCAAGTTAGATTAGAGAAGAGGAGAACCTAATTAAATAGTTTTTAATTTCTAGAAAAGTAGGTCTCTGTTTCAGTAGGAATACTAAGAGCATTTGAAACAAATTCAAATTTATGATTGATTTATGAAATTTGTCATTAATATTCAAATATAATTTATAAGCATTTACCTTTTCTGCTGTATTTGCAATAATATTTCCTATTCCGTCAAGTGGTCCGCCATCCATTTTACAAAATAGTGGTTGGAACTTGTCCTCTTTTCGGTTTGAAATACTTCTTGCTAATTTACCGATGTAGAGAATGAGGAGATTAAACAAATCACTTGAAATATTAATTACCGGAGCTCCGTATTTCTTGAACGTTTTGTGATGTCCTAAAAATACCAAAAATATCATGAACAGCGTGTTGAAATTAAAGAAAATATACCAGGAAGTTGAATGATAACGCAACTATGATAAAAAAGGTTACATTTTTAGAGGAAATATCTCACCTTGGTGTTTGAAGCCAGATATCTTTAGGCTCACAAAATCATCTCTCTTTTCTAATGGATTCATGACAGAACCAACTGTTATATCTTCCAAAGGAATAAGGCGAATCGGATTAAAAGCGGCAAGACATGTCAACATATAATCTCTTTGGCTGCAAAGATAGAAAGCAACATCTCAGTAATACAGAAGTAATATAGATTTTAAGGCATGTAATTGCGTTGAGCAGTCACATTACAAAACTACTAGAAACAACAAACGTGAAGAAGGCAAATCCATCAAGTTTAAAATTTGTTCATATTGAACTATTTAGAAGTAAAAGCATATTGGTTGTATTTCTGTCAATGAACGCTTTTATAACTCAAGTAAAATTTATGGTATACATTCTAATTCACCGAAAATGCTTCGAAAGTAAGCTTGATCAATCAACCCATAACAAGGCTTGTAAGTCATTGTAGTTTATAGAAATTGGTGTCAAAAATTCGAAGTTTTACTTTCATATATACCAGTAACCTATGTGTAAAATTTCAAAACATTCACTTACATCCGAAATGATTTCGCATCATCACCTCCATCACAAGTCATTAACTCCTCAGTTTTCTTCCATATTGCGTTAAGTTCTGCCTCGGTTGCCATCGACAAATGTCTGTCGATTTGAGAACTGGCCTGAGAATGAAAAATCAGTATCGCATCGACAAATGAATAAAATGAATATTTTCCGGTTAAGATCGTTTTCGGGACTCGAAATATTTCATACACACTACAATATTTCATCTGCATCTCTTTCCGGCATGTTTTTCATGAACTCATATTTTAAAATGAAAAATAAAAATATTTTAAACCAACGGAAACGATTTATAGATATGCAAACAAGTTATAATTCGTCGACTTGATTAAGATTACTTACATCAAGGCCACTTTTTTCTGCAAAAAACCGAGATTTCGCTTTCCGTATTTCAGATTGTGCGTCTCTGATGGCTTCGATGCCGACGTCATTGAAGAAAGACCCTCGCTCCGAGTCGGTAAAGGTCTTCTTATTCCATATAATCGCATCACCTGAAAAATTTGAATAAGTATCGGCTCATGGGCAGATTACTGAATGTGTCAATAATTGCAATGAACTTGGATATAACAAAAAACAATATGAATAAAACAGTGAACAATAGCAAACACTTTAACTTCTGTTTCGCCTACCAACTGAGATAAAATCAGATGCGTATTTCATCTTGCTAGAGGGTTTCAGATCTTTATCAAGCTCTTTGTTCAGGAACAACTGAGCGTCCATTAACTCCCGTATACCTGGGAAACGGCCTAAAATGACTGCCATCTGTAAATCAAAGAAGCGTTTAAATGATAATAATTCTAGTTCAGACACGTTTCATGAGCTACAAAACTACTTAAAACCAAAATGGATCCATCTCTACATTGTACAATGTAGGTCTAGTAATAAGATGAATAGCGATGCAATAACAAATAAGTATCGAGTAATAACGTTGGCCACTGCATTACATGCATCTTTAAAAATCTATCAAATCTAACTTTAGAACTTATTGCACTTACCTTGTTAAGTCGAGACTTCATACTACTGATCAGCTGTCTGACTGAGGTACTGTTCGGATCTTTCGCTTTGCTGTGTACACTTGTGTAATAGCTAGTTATATATGAAATAAGCAGACGTTCATTCTTTGTGTCTTCATCAGATTTGTTAAATCGTGCTTTTGATATGAATTCGTTCGTTTCTCCATATCTGTTGCGTAGGTCGTTTTTGATAATATTTTCCACGGGATCCGTCTACAGAAATAACATAAAAGAACAACCATGAGCAATCTTTAAAATTTGAACCTTTACTTGAATCTATTAGAAAAATAAGTTAAAGACATGCTATACGCTAATCGTAAAAGCAAAAACGAAGATCACTAAAAGTATCAAATGAAAGGAAGAATATCAGTACGAATATATAAAAACATATTTACCAAGTCATCCTCAAGTTCCCTCGGTTGACAATTACTAGTGTATTCCATATTTTTTTTGCATCTGCGTCTGTGATGACGAAGGTCGCAGACCTGGAAATAGCAAGTTAATCAAAGATAACGTTCTAAAATTAAACGCTTCATTTGGTTTACTTACGATTTAGGGCTTGATATGGCTCTTGATTCAATAATAGAAATGAAACACTATTATAACTTCAAGTCAATCATAACACTACTTAAATTATACAATCAAATGGAATGTACGTATAACTGAAACTCAAGGAGCTTCTGATTATTTAGTATCTTCTTGACGGACTATTAAAAAAACATTGAAATACTCCCCGGAAAGCTTCTTAATTTGTTATATGTTGTTATTGAAATCTTGAATGACTTACTATTTTGGAGCAGGCCGGACACTCTTGAGCGCCAGACTTTGATTTGCTTTTATATATTGATCCACAAAATTCAATAATTCTCTTTTCAGGCCAATTGTGGTGTGTCAGATGTTTCTTTATATATTTTGATGAAAATTGCCTCCTGCAATCTGGACACGTACCATACGTTCTCATTTGACCCTTCGTTTCTTTCTTGGACACACCTATAACAAAAATCAATCATCAGAACTGCCATGTGTTTTATAAAAGAATAGTGCTTTTGAAACTGACCTTCAACTTCCAAAAGTTCGCAGCGGTATCAGATTGCGTCAAACCGGTTTTTATAGCGATTTTTCACGTATGTGGTTGGATTTGGCTCCATGACTGTAAAGAAGACATGTTCTTTTATGTGTATAGTCCTACTAATGCATAGTCTATCTTTATGTGCATAGTTTATCTAGGACTATAGAAAGCATCATACACGAATTATCATATTTCGCGATATCAGTTTGCGTGATCTGATAATACTTTAGAGATTAGTATTTTCGGTCTGTAACATTTACCAACGTCAGAATGTATTAAGGTGCGGCGATTTTTAGGTTTCAATTTCGATCGATTTTTGAATCGATTTTCTATTTAATTTCGATTGACTTTTCTGAAGTCCATTTTTTGCTTTGATCTGAAAAGTGGGCCTATGCAGGACTTCGCATCAGAAATTATGATAACAATGTATGTTGATATACAGTACTCTGTGTGTTTCACAGGCCTAAAATCTAGATGAAAGAATATACGGAATTCCAGTAAATCATACAGAATGTATATTCTATTTAGCGGCGGCTTTTCAACAGCTTAAAATTCTTCTTGATCTTAATGAGTTGCCGAGCAAGATCACCGATGGCATATTGTGATGTCATGGAAATAATTGTGTGTGTTGACCGAGGAGTGCCTGAATCCATTTCTGAGAAATTGATTCATGCAATCCTCGGCTGACACACACAGGCTCGGTGTGTGCGTGTGGGAGAAAGAGAGAACCACGCACAGATAAAGTATTCCACAGTTAACCTGTGTGCGGCAGTTATCGTTCGAGGCATATTGCATTCACGACCATGTTGCATTTCGCAATACCATACAGCAAAATACAGTGTGCAACTGTACATGTATTTGCCACGCGATGACAATGTTTAGCAGTGTTAAGCACAGACTGGTGCAAATTTCTAAGTCATAGGTAGTGATTCATGCTTAATTATTCACATCATTGCTCTCGTCATATCATTTGCTTACTTTTTCGAAGACGAATACTAAGAATTACGCCCATATAAAATCGATCGAAATAATTTCAATTTTTGATGATTTTGGTCGACTTCGAATTTTTTCGCTTGAATCGATTTTTTATTTTTATCGATTTAAATCGCCGCACTTAAGATTGTATAGATTATTAGATTATGTGATCCTAACTGCATTTCTATAGGTATGCAGCTCACTTTATGTCTCCAGGGATCCTTTACACTGGAATCCCGTACAAAATACAAAAGTCCCGGGATCCCGGTATTGTATATAGCACCTTACAATGCATGAGTGATATACTATATTAGAAATTATGATCACTTAGAGTTGTGTGTTTGCTTTTAGGATAAAATTTCAGGTTATCAATTAAACATGCTCACACACGTATGCAAGAATGCAATGCATTATGTTACTGATAGACTAAATGTATTTAAAATAACATGTTTAGTTGAAATAGTTACGTAATTCAAGCTCTTACCTGAACAGAGGTTAGCCATTACCATCACCTTCACGAATACTGTTGATGACGCAGAATACAGGATCAGCGAAGTACGTTCTCACCCTCTTTCCTGATTGGTTTAGTTTATAAGTAGTAACTTGATGATCATTTTCATGATACAGGATTGCAATACAAAAATTTCGAATACAGGCTTTGCAGTGACTTTCAGAAATCGACTAACAACGCAGCTAAGATTTTTATTATTATCAAAACGTTTATTTTCAAATCCCGTTGATCTCGTCGAATAAGAAGAACAGGATGATGCGGACGAATATAATTTTTTTAAATTTGGGGTTTCCATTTTTTTATTTTTATTAGAAAAAATTTTATTTTTTATTTTTATTAGAAAAAATTTTATTTTTTTATTGTTTTAAAAATGATGTTACCAAATGTTGGTGGAGGTGCATATATCCCGAATAATCGTGAATTAGAAATAGAGATAGAAAATTATATTATGAAAACTGGAGACGTTTTATCTGGTCCATTGCATCTTTCTATTCTTCCACAACAAAATACAGAGTTAACAAATAAACAATATGTTGATGCACAAATCAATGACTTAAAAGAAAAATATATAAACGATGTTTTGGTTCCACTGATGAATGAATTGAAGTTGCTTAAACTTAATGACAAATCATTAAACGAAAAATTATTAAAACTTGATAAAAAGGATAGAGAGCTAGAAGCAGATATAGCAAAACTTTTTAAAAAGATTTCTGAACAATCAAAAATTTTAATATTACTTTCTATAAATTTAAAATCTGCAGTCATTAAAAATAAACATCAGATAAAAATGTTAAAAGAACAATTAGAAGATGAAATAGAAAAACTACCTGAAAGAATTAAAAAAAATTTAAAGCAGTTACAAACTACATTCCAAAAAAGTGTTGATGAATTGAGTTCTAAAATTACTCAACAAATGAAAAAGATGAATAGAATAATAAATGAAGTAAACTCACTTAATGAAAAAGTTGATAAAATGAAAACTCTTAAAATCAATTTAGAAAATGAATTAAAGAAAAATTTACAAGAAAACTCTAAAGAAAATAAAGAACAGTTAGATGCTGTTAAAAGACAATTAGATGTTCTTAAAATTAAGTTAAATGCTCTTAAAACGGCGTTGAAGATTAATCAGCAGAAAATGCAAGTTAATAGAAGAGAAATTAAAGTACATCACACGCTGCTTGACGCAATAGATAAAGTGCAACAGGCAATTAATAAAGTTATCTCGAAGTTGTTGTCCATTCACAAACGTAAATCTTAACACGTAGATATTTTTCCCAAAAGTCAAATTTAATCCTAAAAAATGCCTATAATTTATAAACACAATCTTAAACATTTTGCATCAAATAATAAAATTGCTCATGAACCATCTATGAAACCTGTGTACCATTATGATAGTGTAGAAACTGTCGGAACACAAAAGTTCCTAGGCACCGCAGGTGCCGTTCACACGGAAGGAGCTGGGATCTTCTCTGGTATTGGTAGTATCGTTAACTTAATTAAAAATAATAAAGATTTGATTACATCTGCTGCAAAAGGAGCAGCTGCTATAGGTAGTACAGCTAGTGCAATATCAAATGCTGTCAAGTCTCAAAACGAATTAAAACAACTAGAAGCTATTCGTAAACTTAGGAATGATTCCGAAGAACTAAAAAAATTAAAAAAACTTTCAGATGAAACAAAGAACAAAATTGCTAACATAGCTGTTGATGGTGATAGTAAACATAATGAAAATAAAAATAATAAAAAAACAATTGAAGAAATAAGAGGTAATGGCGTGAGCAGCAACCTTCGGTCTAACCAGCAAAGCTGTAGCGGAGCTGGTCTAGCAAAATTCTAAAATTATATTTTAGTAAAAATTTTTTTCTATCTGTGAGAAAAACAAAAAGTCAAATTATTTTTTATAAAAATGTCTTCGCTTATCGAAAATAAATTTAGATTAGATGATCCTCCGTTCACCAGTTACAATCAAAAAAAGAATGACTATATAAGAATTGCTATGAATCCCGGATCTTCCAGTAGAGTAAACACTGGAGGTGATTTAATTTTTGAAGTTGATAATCAGCAGAGCTATTTATATTTACCTGATTCATTTTTACACTGTGAATATTCTTTATATAGTGATGCTAATTTTACAACACCATTACCAGAAACCGATAATATTGCATTAGAGAATAATTTTTTTCCAAGATTATTTACACAAATGCGTTTAGATGTTGCAACTCAAAATATAGAAACAATAAGTGATTCTCCAGGTGTAATTGATACAATGCTTAGATTTATAACAATTGGTGAAAATAATAAAAAGTATGAAATCGAAGGTTGGTTTCCTGATACTAATGATGGTATAATTGTTGATGATTTAACTCACGCTGGAACAGATGCAGCAGGAATTGCGAAAGATGTAGAAAATATTGCAAAACATTTAAATAAAACAAATAATGAAGCATATAAAGAAAGACGTGAATTTAACAAGAAAAGTAAACAGACAGTTAATTGGTCATTGTCTCCATTATTCGGATATTTAGATTATGATAAAATATCATATCAATTAAAATTTAAATTAATAATTCATCGTACAGCAAATAATGAATTAATCTTTTTTGGTAAGACAGGGAAAAAAGCATATTTAAAAATTGATAGACTTGAATGGTGGATTAAGCATATTACTCCTAGTTTAGAGGTTGAAACAGCTATTGCAAAAAGATTAAATACTAACAAACCAATTCCAGTAAATTTTCTAAAGCGTACTGCTAGTTCAGTAACTTTTTCCGAACAAAGATTTAACTGGCATTTTACTAGAACTGCGAATACCCCAAGATATTTATTACT
>CAJQUW010003951.1:0-20849 GCA_907163375.1 Prostheceraeus crozeri
ACGCCGTTGATAAAGCATCTAATAATTATGCCTTTATTTGCAAAAAGTTTTATCTCCAAATTCCTCTTAGCCGAGTTGGGAATTGATATTTCCACGTCGAACATATCGGGTAATGATACTATTGTTCCAGAGCAAATTTAAGCGCAAATGTAATTGAGCAACACACAACAATATGAAAAGCGAGTTAAACTATCTGTCTGTGAAAAAGACAGAAAATTACCAAATTATATTTGGATTCCAAAATTTCACAACACTCCATGCAAATTTAGATTCATAGCAGGAGCACACTATGCACATCGAAAAAGCTTTCCATCAAAGAAAATTCAGCCTAAGTATTTTGCGTGACAATTTTCAAGATATTGTATGGGCAATTAAGGAAACAGCCGGTTTCGATTGCTTCTGGAGTATAAAGTCCACACAAGAATTTCTACACAGATTAAATTCGAACACAAGTTCATTCATTGCAAAGTTTCGATTTTTCAACCTATCTACGAATCTTGATCAAAAATTTGATTGAAGATTCACATAAATCGCTATTATGGATTTGGTGATTAATTCCTCAAATAGAAAATTATTTGCAATTGATTATGATAGTCCTTTTGCTCAAATGAAAAAAATATATGGTTATCACTGATTTTGGATAAACTGAAATTAAAAGAAGCCATAACATTTCCTATTGTCCCAGACCTACGTCACATTCGTAATTTTAGTTTTCAGGCCAGATAAAAGTCATTCCAATGGGAGGAAATTCAGTCCACTCCTAGCTGACCCTAATCCTCTTACACTGCGAATCTGATTTTTATGCAAAATTTTGATAAAAACTAAGAAATAATCATTTAGCACGCTTGTTATCACCTACATCAAGATACATTAGAGATATATGTGTGTCAATTATAAACACTTTAATTCGTTGATTCAAAGAATTTATCCACCTGACTTGTTGCGGAGAAAAAATGGTGATAACAAAAAAAGAGGAGTTTACCTTGATGTGGAAAATACAAATCTCACAAACAGCTTTGAGAACATTCAAATATCACAAGGTAGATGACTTCTCTTTCTCTGTGTGGCAAACTGACTTTTCCGAGAGTATGATCCCAATACAGATGGCCCTTCATGTATTCCACGTCGCAGGTAGTCATATTAGTGTAGAATATGCACGAAGTTACAATACGCTGTACCCACAACTAACAAGACACACTAAATATCATGAAATCTAGAGTTTATGTCCCTCCAGCAATGACTGGATGAGTTACACAGAAAAAGGCTTCTCACAAAGCATAATGAATCGCTTCAACAATGGTCTTTTCCTCTCTCGACAATTCACTTCACTCTGTGAATTTCAATGAGGCCAACGCGAACCAACAAACGAGACTCACATTTTCCTTAATGCCCTTGCTGCATAGGTTGAATAAACGGTACTAACAATGACCTTGTAGGCATCATATGGGGTGGGTGTGGGCGGTGTAAGAGTTGAATACAGAGCGCTTAGTCGTGGCTTACGGGAGATGAGAGAATTCCCATTTCTTAAGTCTGATGTATGAGTGCGAAGTTTGTGTTATAAAGGCGGAATTACATATTTATCACACAGCGATTACTTCTTTATGGGATTCGAGGATAGAACAGGATCTGTTTGACTTGTGGGAATCGAAAAGGCAAAGATTGATGTACAGGATTTGTTTACATGTTGAGGATCGCAAAGCATACCGTAATTTATTGATGGGATATGAATTTAAATGATATGATCTGTTTACATGTGGGAAACGCAACAATTGGAATGATGTAATGATTTATCTTTTGTCACATATCTTTCAAGACTAATCATTACCTATTCAGTATTTTGTCAGCCACTATGTGTGGGAACCTCCCGCTCGTCTGGGTTTGAGTGTTCAGGTTAGGGGGTTCGAAACACAACTAGACGGAGTGATCCTGCTGATGACTGACGGACTGCTAGTAAGTATTATGTTTTATATCCCTTTAAAATCGGTACTGAAGTGAGTGGTCGATGTATTGTAATGTCAAATGAAGAAATGGTGGAATTACAAGAATGTACTTATAGAAGACGGATTATGAAGAAACTGGCGATAAACAAATTCAAGTGAAAGAAATAGTATTTTCCATGTGTTAGTTCCTTAGGTATACGTGTGTATAGTTTCATTTGCAATTCGGTGTAGTAGAGTGGTCAATGTATTTTCTATTGTTTACCCTCCATTATCCACTTTCCTACTTATCCACTTAGTGTAGTGTCAGATATAGTTTCACTTGTAATCAGATGTAGTAGCATCGTTGTATTTCCATATTTACCTCCACTTTCCAATTTTTATTCATCGGTTTGCCTGTTTAGTTTTAATAATATCCATTTTTTAATTTCCTTAACCTATGGTGACCATTGTCTTATTTCTATTATCCACTAATCAACATCTGTAGTCGGTACAGTAATAATAAGACGTCTGTTTTGAACGTGTTGTATTACGGCAGTGTTTGGAATCTATGGTATTAGTATATTAACAGCAAGAATGAGTAGTATTACAAGTCTTAAGATTTCCATTTTTACCTGGATTTATTGGGCCAAAAAGCTGAATCAATTTTTAATTCGTTGCCACGAGAAAGCACATGGAGGTTTCTTTTAAGAACTGATTAATCCAATGGTTACGAGCAGCATTGCCTTTGTACACTTGCGGATATGGAGAACCCATCAGTCCTCCTTTTGGGGACTATCCTTTAACTAATACATTTAAATTAGTAAGCATTATATTCTATTATAAATGGCTACTGGGATGACTTTTCATCATCGTATGAAGAATTACTGGATAGATATGTCTTCATATGCAGGTGGTTTCAACGACCCCCGCTACTGGACCTCTGCTAGCTTGGCGAAATGCCCTATTTTGTCCAGCATCTTAAATAATTTATCATACATAGTCCACTTAGGCGCAAATGCCAATAGATAGGAGGAATTTGAAAGGCCATCCAACCTCGGCAAATTCATCTCGCTCTTTTTCGAAGGCTCTGGCAAATTTTCTCATTGGTTTATATGGTACGTAAAAGTGTTCAGGCGTTAATGCGAAGGAGTGGAAGCGCCCTCTACTCTTGAAAAAACATTAGATTTTGTGGTAGCAATAGATGTCTTTGCTGTAAATCTTTGAATACCGAAAATTGCCTACGAAAGTTTACAGTACAGGCAACCAGGTTTATCTTTGATCAGCCAGGTGTTTTTACTTGTAAAAGTAGAAATGTTATTTATCTTATATCATGTAGCAGATGTAGGAATACAATATTGTAGGACAGACAAAGCAACCGCTACATTGTAGATTAAATGGTCATCGTCATTCAGTATTAAAAGGTCACCCTTTTATAAACACATATCGTTACAATCACTTTAAGCTAAGATCATCATTCTTGGACTGATGTTTGAATTGCAAATTATTGATCATGTTGATGACAATATATACATGATCACCGGAAGAGATAAACAGAGAGCTCAACCGCAAGGAAGACATGTCACATCAAGATGCTCAATACCTTATACCCCTTGGGTTTGAATGATAGAGTTTTGGGAGGTGGATGTGATATCTCAACAGTCCATATCCAATGATCAATTTTTTAGTTATCCGATTAGCAGACGAAAAGGGAGTCATGGAATAAGAAAATCGGAGTAGAAAAAAGCTCAGGATATTATGGAACTTGACAATATCCTATCAAGAATTACAAGATTCTTTTGAGGGACGCGTAGGATGTCAAGGTTTTTATCATCATCTAAAATCTCTCCCAAAAACTATCTAAGAGCCATTCTAGGCAAGACAAGGGATCGAGGCAAATATGATGACATTTGTACTAACAGCATACATTCAAAATAAAACTTAACCATAGACTCGGAGAACAAAAAGGTAAAAGAACGAGCAACCATAAATTATCTCCCGTTCGAATCTCAGAACAATATAACTCACTCAATCTCATGTCAAATATTCAGCTGCGATCATACAGTGTGTGCAAGCCTAATTCCAAGCACAATTCAAGAACGTTATCCACCGAAAATATTCCTATAAGTTAGATATAACCCACTGCATTGAAGTTTGCCATTATGGGCGTTTTTTGAATAACCTAAAGTTTCAGGATTGTGATGCACATCATGAACAATCCATGAAGCTCATGTAGCAAGAGGCAATCTTTTGTTTACCCACATATATGGTCACGTAATAAACGGGTGATCTGGATATTGTGGATGATGAAGACTTACGTCAACTCTTTCAGTTTTGGTACCAAACACAGAATCCCCAAAAGCCTTAGTTGGAGTGCCATAACAACTCAAATTAGTAATTCATTAGATTGACCATATTACAAAAATAAGTAAAAAGAGAGGCTTGAGGCTACTTTATTCTCAGCGTGGAAATCAAGAATCATGGCAACTTGATTAAAGATCGAATATATCTTGCCAAGAAATCCTCGAATAAATTTCGCGCACACAGTAATCGACACAAGATTAATGTCAAAATGGGTAAAAATCTGAAGAATTGCAGAATGACGTCATAATTACGCCAGTTGATAAAGCATCTAATAATTATGCCTTTTATTTTGCATAAAAGTTTTATCTCCAAATTCTCTTAGCCGAGTTGGGAATTGATATTTCCACGTCGAACATATCGGGTAATGATATCCAATGGTCCAGAGCAAATTTTAGCGCAGAATGTAATTGATCAACAAACAACAATTATTAAAAGCGAGTTTAAACTATATGTCTGTTAAAAAGACAGAAAATTACCAAAATTATATTGGATTCCAAAATTTCACAAAACTCCCATGCAAATTTAGATTCATAGCAGGAGCACGAACTATGCAGCATCGAAAAAGCTTTCCATCAAAGTAAATTCAGTCTTAAGTATTTTGCGTGACAATTTTTCAGAGATATTGTATGGCCAATTAAGAGAAACAGCAGGTTTCGATTGCATTCTGGAGTATAAAGTCCACACAAGAATTTCTACACAGATTAAATTTATCGACACAAGTTCATTCATTGCAAGTTTTTCGATTTTTTTTCAACCTTATATACGAATCTTGATCAAAAATTGATTGAAGATCACACATATTCGCCTATTATGGATTTGGTGTTTAATTCCTCAAATAGAAAATTTATTTGCTATTGGATATGATAAGTCCTTTGCTCAATGAAAAAATATAGTGGTTTATCACTGTTTTGAATAAACAGAAGTTAAAAGAAGCCATACATTTCCTATTGTCACAGACTACGTCAACATTCGGTAATTTAGTTTTCAGGCAGATTAAAGGCATTCCAATGGGAGGAAATTCCTAGTCCACGTCCTAGCTGACCTATTCCTCTTACACTGCGAATATGTTTTTATGCAAAATTTGATAAAAACTAAGAAATATCATTTAGCACGCTTGTTAATCACCTCACATCAAGATACATAGACGATATATGTGTTGTCAATTATAAACACTTTA
This sequence comes from Prostheceraeus crozeri, assembly GCA_907163375.1. Classification (NCBI taxonomy): domain Eukaryota; kingdom Metazoa; phylum Platyhelminthes; order Polycladida; family Euryleptidae; genus Prostheceraeus; species Prostheceraeus crozeri. The sequence continues at coordinate 5,458 of CAJQUW010003951.1, forward strand.
ATTCGTTTGATTCAAAGAATTTATCCAACCTGACTTGTTGGCGGAGAGAAATAGGTGTGATAACAGATAAAGAGGTAGTTTTGACCTTGATGTGAAAATACAAATCTCCGTGTACTTGAACAGCTTGAGAACATTCAGTATATCACAAGGTAGATTGACTTCTCTTTCTCTGTGGTGCAACTGACTTTTCCAGTGGAGAGTATGATCCCATTACAGATGGCCCTTCATGTATTCGCGTCGCAGTAGTCAGATATTGTAGAATATGCTCGAAGTTACAAGACGCTGTACACAAAACTAACAAGACACTAAATATCATGAAATCTAGAGGTTATTCTCAGCATGACTTGATGAGTTACACAGAAAAGGCTCTCACAAGGCATAATGAATCGCTTCACAAATATGGTCTTTTCTCGGCTCGACAATTCACTTCACTCTGTGAATTTCAATGAGGCACGCGACCAACAAACGACTCACATTTTCCTTAATGCCTTGCTGCATAGGTGAATAAACGACTAACAATGACTTGTAGGCATCATATGGGGGTGGGCGGTGAAGAGTGAATACAGAGCGCTTAGCGTGGCTTACGGGAGATGAGAGAATTCCCATTCTTAAGTCTTGATGTATGAGGCGAAGTTTGTGTAAAGGCGGATTACATATTTATCACACAGCGATTACATCTTTATGGGATTCGAGGATGAACAGGATCTGTTTACTTGTGGGAATCGAAAAGGCAAATTAGCAAGGGCTAACCTTAGGCGAAACACAGTTAATAATGAATTAAATCACAAATCAAACTATTCAGTAAGTAAAACCAATGTGAAAAATAAAAAATAAAACACAAATGTAAATGTTGAAAATATTCAAATGGTAGGTAATGAAAAAAAGTACTGTGTAAATATAAGTGAGAAAAAAAAATTGATGACTTACTCGAGAACTCCTGCCTGTCTGCCACACTGTGTGTTGGGCAGTGTAGTAATTGCGGAAACAGCTTATATCTATTGACAAAACTTAATCTGCAGGTCTGGTCGCCCAGCTGCTTGCACATGTCAATTGCGTCAGAATGAAATTAAATGCTTTGATTGAGTAGAAGATGAAGAAAAGATAATCGATAAGTGTAAAGAATTTGATCCCTCAAAATGACCCATGTGGCGTTTCCCCTACAGGGGTTAAGAGGGAAATAACAACTACAACAGATTACCTAATTGAAAAAAACTGTGCAATTGAGAGTCATCAGCAGGAACTTAGGTAAGGATTCGCGTTTCGGGGTCGGCCCCTACTCCTGAACGCTCAAACTCACCCAAGCGGGGCCCTGCTATATGAAAGCAGCATCGAAATCAATTAAATCAATGAAAGCACGCACACCATTTATTAAGAAGCTGCTTAGCAGGAAAAAATATCCGTTATTTCAATAAAGTTTCACTATGCTTATGCAGCTGCTTCTCAGACACTTTGCTTGAGATCTACGCTGTTTTATATCCTCTCTTAATGAGAGTAGTAGCTGTACGATTGACTTTTTGGATGAAATCTCTTTCCAATGTACAGATGCGCCCATATCTTTAAAACTTGTCCAGCAAACACATCATAGCTCCTGTCCTGTAGGGCATACAGTTTTGCGGAAAGGTTAAAAGGGTGACAGGGAAATTAAAATGGTCGGACTTTATGAAAAACAGATGTAATTGTGCCACAGTCAGTGGATAATTTATGTTAATATCAAGGTATTCTAACTTGTATTGTTATTACTCCCACTTCATGCTGGCTTCTAGACTAGGTGGGTAAATCTGTGGTATCATGGAATCAAACTTTTTATAATTAATAATGCATAAATCGTTCGATGTATCTAGAAGTATTAGATAATAATCTAGCTAGACCGTAACTTCTGATTCTTCATAAATTAGTCATAAAAATAAATTCCACAATGTAACAGAAACAAATCCGCAAGAAGAGGACTGCAATTACCACCCATAGGAATGCCTCTTTTACTTGTTGAAAGACTAAAAATACCCTCCGAAAGTAACAAAAACTTCGCTTAATATGAACTTAATGGCTTCTTTAAATTTATCCTTAGTGAATACGCTTAAACCTTGATACCTGACACTGATAAAAAACTTTTTTCAAAACCTACACACAAATATTTCCTATTAGAATCGTTGAAAATTAAGTCGAGCAGGTCGAAATGTGAGTAATGACATCTTATGATCCAGATTGGTGTACAAAGTGGAAAAATCGAAAATTTGTACGTCATATGCTGTAATGTTTTGAAATTTTATTGAGGAATTCAGCGGACGATACTATGCTCAATAAACAGTTTATAACCACTATTACTATGAATTGCGTTGCAATACTTCCTAAAAATGGTCTCTGATAACAGACAAACCTTTATTAATCTTAATGGAAAGTTGCTTAGTAGGACAGTGCCTTAGCGAGCGCCAGCTATAAAGCGAAATTGAAGGGATTTTTATGTATATTTTGTATCCAATATAATTTTGGGAGTTTTTCATCATCCTTTTCTACAAAGGGTGCTGAATAATTTACTCATAGAATCCTTATGCCTTCTTAACTAAATCAGGAGGAGACACATCATATGGAATGTAAGTTACTATTACCAATAGGGGTTAGTGAGTTAAGATCGAATCCAAGTTCTTGTAATAAGACCATAACGTAAAATTTTTTACAGATGAATGCGTAATTACTATTAGCTTTGTCTACGGTAGTTATTATAAAATGCTGATGATAATACTTCAAATCTCTGCTGAAATTACGAAAAGATTTAAATTTCGTTTGTAAATTATCTACATTTTTATTTTTATGTATTCTATCTTTAGCTAATACTAGTATCCTGTTTTTCCAAGCCTGAAAGTCACTGACTGAAAGTTTAAACTTATTGCACATCTTTGTGATGTGCTTATCTATGGATACAGTTATGCTATCTATAACGTCGTTGTGACGAACGGGAAGGGACAAACGGTGCTTAGAGCCTAATGAAAGTAACTCTTTCAGGTCTGGTTGCTCAATAAAATCCAAATCACCAGTAAATAAGATTGATGTACAGGATTTGTTTACATGTGAGGATCGCAAAAGCATACTGTATTTATTGATGGGATGAATTTAATGACAGGATCTGTTTACATGTGGGAAACGCAACAATTGAATGATGTCTGATTTATCTTTGTCACATATCTTTCAAGACATATCATTACCTATTCAGTATTTTGTCAGCCACTATGTGTGGGACCCCGCTCGTCTGGGTTTGAGTGTTCAGGTTAGGGGTCGAAACACAACTAGACGAGTACCTGCTGATGACTGACGGACTGCAGTATTATGTTTTATATCCCTTAATCGGTAGCTGAAGTAGTGGTCGATGTATTGTAATTCAAATGAAGAAATGTGGAATTACATGAAGTACTATAGACGGATGAAGAAACTGGCGATAACAAATTCAAGTGAAGAAATAGTATTTTCCATGTGTAGTCTTAGGTATAGTGTGTATAGTTTCATTGCTTTCGGTGTAGTAGAGTGTCATTGTAGTTCTATTGTTTACCTCCATTATCCACTTTCCACTTATCCACTTAGTGTAGTGTCAGATATAGTTCACTTGTAATCAGTGTAGTAGCATCGTTGTATTTCCATATTTTACCTCCACTTTTCCAATTTTTATTCATCGGTTTCCTGTTGTTTTATAATATCCATTTTTAAATTCCTTAACCTATGGTGACCATTGTCTTATTCTATTTCCACTATCAGCATCTGTAGTCGGTACAGTATATTAGACGTCTGTTTTGAACGTGTATACGGCAGTGTTTGGAATCTATGGTATTAGTATATTAACAGCAAGAATGAGTAGTATTACAAGTCTTAAGATTTCCATTTTTACCAGATATTGGGCCAAAGCTGATCAATTTTAATTCGTTGCCACGAGAAAGCTACATTGAGTTCTTTTAAGAACTGATTAATCCAATGGTTACAGCAGCATTGCCTTTGTACACTTGCGGATTGGAGAACGCCATCAGTCCTCCTTAGGACTACTTTAACTAATAATTTAAATTAGTAAGCATTATATTCTATTATAAATGGCTACTGGGATGACTTTCATCATCGTATGAGAATTACTTGGATAGTATGTCTTCAGATGCAGGTGGTTTCACGACCCCGCTACTGGACCTCTGCTAGCTGGCGAAATGCCTAATTTGTCCCGCATCTTAATAATTATCATACATAGTCACTTAGGCGCAAATGCCAATAGATAGCAGGAATTTGAAAGTCCAACCTCGGCAAATTCCTCGCTCTTTTTCGAGGCTCTGGCAAATTTTCTCATGGTTTATATGGTACGAAAAGTGTTCAGCGTTAATGCGAAGGAGTGGATAGCGCCCTCTACTTTGAAAAACATTAGATTTTGTGGTAGCAATAGATGTCTTTGCTGTAAATCTTTGAATACCGAAAATTGCTACGAAAGTTTCAGTACAGGCAACCGGTTTATCTTTGATCAGCCAGGTGTTTTTACTTGTAAAAGTAGAAATGTTATTTATCTTATATCATGTAGCAGATGTGGAATACAATATGTAGGACAGACAAAGCAACCGCTACATTGTAGATTAAATGGTCATCGTCATTCAGTATTAAAAGGTCACTTAAACACATATCTTAGCAATCACTTTAAGCAAGATCATCATTCTTGGACTGATGTTGAATTGCAAATTCTGAAATTCCATTTTCATTTTTTTCGATTGGTCATATCAAACGATTGACTTCATCTCATGCCACTTTGTAGGAAATTACCTAGATTGCACGGTTTTGGTATCAGCAGCGCTGAATACGAACTATTTTCAGACAAAATTATTGATTAGTGATCTATTTCTCAAGCAAATGTCACTGGTGTTACCGGTCAAAATACACGCTCTAGCGCATACAATCGCAAGAGTTGAACAACTTCTAATATGCAAAACGAAAATACATTTTACCCTTGATAGAATCATATAACATAGTCCGTGTAGACTTATTGCTTTCGATGAAAAATGAGCATTAAACATCATCCACAAAGGTCCGGTTAAAATTTCAGTACATTTTAACTCATGTAGATGTCATTCAACAAAATGCGTGAATCTAACAAACACATGAATGTGGGGTAGCTATATGACCCTACAAATTGGTACTGGTCAATCAACTTGAAACATTTCCTTTTCGATAAAAAAATTGGATATAAGGTATGTGCAACACCAGTGACATCGAGGTAACACCAGTGACTGGATAAGTTTGAATTGAACAAAGAATGTGGGACTGAATGTCGGAAATGCTCGAATCGATCAATGATAGCATTTTAGTATATAACTAATTGCGAGTAGGCCTATTTCGTGATGCCAGAAAATACAGAATATCAATAAATGCATTAAGAAGCGCTTCTCTAAGTTTGAAAAAGTTCTTCGTCAACTGCGAAGTTTAGACACCTGCCTCCACGGAGCATCGATTCCTCAGAGATGATTGACAGCTCCGTCTGCGTACCACCTGATCATTACACAGGCTAACAAATTCTATTTCTACCAACCAGCTTCATGCAATCAATTTCTATGCTACATTCATGGACGCTTGATAGCTCATGGGCACAACCTGTCTTCATAAAAGACAACGCAATATGCATCTTTCAAGAATTCGCGAATTCATTAATGTTACTCGACCTTCTTCGTGACATTACTAAATCCGAAAGATTGAGATGAGAAGCATGTGCAGTTCAAATTACACAAACCGCTAACATTCGGTAGGAAATGTCCCCTTAACAATCAAAGCACACTAGTGTATTTATAATAGTGTTCGGCATTACTCGCATAGTGATACTCGAGTATTACTCGAGTAATTGATTCGAGTACTCGAATGAAAAGTTAATGTATTCTATGATAAGGATATACTTTTATTTCTATTTCTAGGCATATCATGAAAATGTTTGTTACTATACTGTGTTGTTTAGTTTACATACATGTGCGATATGTCACTTTCTCTTATTTATCTATGAAAATATCTTTATTACATATATTATAATAATTAATTATCACTGATACAAATTAACAATGAATGAAATTAAAACGAATTGAATAATATTTAGAACAGATAGCGATGTAATCCTTTAACTTCCAGCGTGGATGATGCCAAATTAATCCATTTAAGGTCGATCAAATGCGGTCACTGAACCATTATAAAGCTATGAATTATCTAAAGAATAGACCTACGAGTATTTCTAGAATTTCAAATAGTTCTGACATCATCATTCCTATTTTCTAGTAGACCATTATATTTTTGCGGCACAGGCGCAAAGCAATATAACAGCGAAGATTTCAACCTAAAATTCCTTTGTTCAGTTCATAATTTAGATTCGTGTATGCCATTATGCTTCAATAAGGAAAAAAGCAATGGTATGCCACTTTTTTCTTAATCATCTCTAACTCAATATCTCTACATCTCTTTATAACAGAATCTTTAATCAACGTTCTACAAATTTTTTGGATAGGAAATGAAGCAATCGAACGGTCTTTGGTTTCAGTCTGTTTCGTTTCTCAGTGACGATTTGACCAGCCGTAGAAAATGCTCTTTCTGAACTTACAGACGTAGCCGGAATTACCATGTAAAATCGGCTGATCTTTGCCAACAGCTGATGTTTTGTCTCATTCACTCTCCACCATGATAGCGGATCTTCTGTAATAGGTATTTCTGCTTCTGCCAAATACAGATCAAGCAAGTGTTTCGATTGACTCTTTTGTTTGCTACTATTTCCAGTTTCAGTGCTAAATGCACCATACAGTACTTCCAGTTCCGATGGTATAGTTGAATCTTTTGTCGAGCTGTCGACGGCCATTTCTTCTCTGTTTCCTTCAATTTCTAAAAGTGAATCCAATTCAGCTCTCACAGACTTGTATGCCTTTCTTCGTGCGGTTTCTGATAGAAATGGAAGGGTTTTGAAGCCTGACATTCCTGATGTCATCCTCAAAAAATCTTTTTCTAAATACTCACAAAATGTTTTTTTTCATTTCTATTATTAAATTTCTCGTCATTGTCTTTTGAGTGCATCGTGTTTGTCAGTAAATTTATAACGACAGGATAAATTGAAGATTAAGTGACGGACTTCTCTGCACTCATTTTGGTTGATATAAGATGAAGTGGTCGGAGAACAGAATTAATTACTTCAGCCTTCGACCAAAAATCAGCTGAAGGTATTTCTTCTTTGTTTTCAAGCATTACGTGGATAACAGGTTTCTTCATTGCAATCCATCGTTCTAACATCTGAAATGTACTCCCCCACCGTGTCACAACTTCTTGTTTCAACTTTCGGAAAGGTATGTGATCAAATTTTTCCGACGCTCTGACTAAGGACAATGTTTGAGAAGGGGAATGATGAAAATGTCCCACTATTTTTCTGGCTTGCCGAAGGTTTCAACGATTTCTTCTTGCTTTAACGCATGTACAAGGGTGCACTGCAAGATATGAGCAAAGCAGTTGATCACAATCCTGAAGTTCATAACTGCGGTTGCTTTTCTCATATTCGCCGCACTATCCGTAATTATTGCAACCTGATTAGGATGTATATTCCACTCACGGCACATATTGGAAAGATGATCAGAGATGTTGTCAGCAGTATGTGACCCCGGGCAGGAATTCACTTCAACGCATTTCGAAGATAGCTCCCACGATGATGAAAGAGTAGATATTGTCAAGCTAAGAAAAGATTCGGCTTGGTTCGATGTCCAAATGTCAGTGGTCACTGCACAAAACAGTTTCGGATGAATCGTCAAGTTCTTCTTTGTCTTTTGCTTCGTATCATCGTAAATTTTCTCCATATCCCGTTTTAATTTACGAGCTGATGGGAGATCGAAGTTAGGGTTCAGCTCTTTCACAAAATCCTTGAAATCTTGGTTTTTCCACAATGTTTAGTGGCTCATAATGTCTCGCGATGAATTTGATGAGTCTTTCACTACATGATTGAGAATCAAAAGAAACCTTATTTCTTGGTGTTGACTTCACAAAAACATTCAATGACGAAGTGATGCTGTTGATGCTCTAGCGTTCTTTAGATCATGAAAATGTTTCAAATGGTTCCACAAATTTGTCGTCGATGAACAGAGAGTTAATATATGATTGGGGTTCTTAAGGCATACTGCTTTACCAGTCGGATGTATCGCGTCGGAAATGTTTCCAAACATCAGACTTCTTCGTCGGCTCATAATGATCAACTGAAGAAATCAATCCTCAATTTCATTCGGATGTCTGTAAGAAAAGCGTCACCCGTTGCACAGCATATTTAGCCAGGGGAGCAGTACAACTGCGAATAAAAACCATCCGATGTTTCTACGTCATAAATCACGTGATTTATTCACAGACCTAAGATTAGTACTAAGATTATAGGGAAGACTGCCTTCTTTCATTCATTCACCGTTGCTTGCGCTGAAGCCGCAAAATTTTTGTTTACATCGACGGCCGCTGAAAATACTTGGGCAAGAAGTTAGAGTTGGCCACCGGCAAAACATGAAAGATCGGTAAATGATAATGTTTTGCATGAATTGCATCAGCTATATTTTGTTTAATTGCTAAATTGACAAATGTGTGACACCTCGAGCATGTAACATTTCGCTCCATTTCCCCATCTGACATCCGTACCGTGTATGAAATAATGATAGGAATCGGCATGCAAGCTTGACTGACGCAGTTATGAAGTGATGCAACCACGGTCGGTACTGGGTACAGTAGATTCAGTACTCAAAAAAAATGAATCAATAGACTAATGATATCGCGAAAAAGAAATTTTGGCTAAATGTTATTCAACTATTATAATAGCAAAAATGCAATGCAAGTTGAATTATTGCTCAAACAAATAGATGCACAAAAATGAAAATGCTAATACAATCTTTATTCACTGTCCATTATATAGCTTGCAGTTCAAGAAAACATCAGCCAGAAAACTTTCACAAATAGTTTCGACTGGAATAAATCGATAGAATCTACTCGAGTACATGTGATTCGAGTGAGTACTCGAGTACTCGTGCCGAACACTAATTTATAATGCAAATTCATCGTACCCAGCAGAGGATTCAAATTTCTCATCAGCTTCGATAATTAATTATCGATTTCTTATCGATCTCTGTTGGCTCAATAAGATAAAATTTATGCTCGATCGATCATTCGGTAGGCCTACTTGATACTGATCATCAGCGCCCACTATGTCATTTCCTAAGCGCATCAGTCGATCTGCTGCGACCCCTTATGTCATCGGGAGTCCCTTTGCCATGGCTTTGCCTCAAAAAAAGTTCCAAGAGACGGCCACAAATCCCAGGTCAAAGGGTCCCTATACAGACCAGAAGATTTCGTTTTTATACATTGGTAACAGGGCCATCACTAAAAACATGCTGAGTCTTGACGTTTTGGAAAATTACTCCGGATCTGCTTTAAAATTGGATCCAGATGAGCCCAAATGTCTACAGATTCTGAATTATGCCTAAAGCGATGTTGCTTCAGCGCTGCTTAGACGGTGAGACATCGAGTTGGAATCATGCTTTTATGAATCCCGGTTATGACATGGGAATGTCATTGGAGACATGCGTGAATCATGGACAAGCTATTGGCATTGTATAGCTAATGACTGGCTAAGTCGTGCAGGTGTAAGCAGAAACAAATACAATGTTGATGGATGGTTCGGTAAACGTAGTCATGAGAAAACTCGAAACTGAATGACAAACAACATCATCATTTCTGTACGCACCATTTTTATATGAATTTCTCTGACTGCATTTGAAAAGTATATCATTGTTTGACAGACCATTCATTCATAATTTTATAATCATGCGCTATATAAACTAACAATTAAGTTTGGATGATAGTGATTGTCTTCTCACCAGTCTTGTGTATATCATGAGGGAATAAGAAAATTTTTGTCACCGGTGTTAAGAAAAAAATGGGTAACACCAGTGACAGTAACACCAGTGACAAAAATGTCATATTATTTATATAACTGAGGATAACAAGAGAATTTTCATTTCCAACGTGTGGGAGTGTGATGTAGATGCATCACCAACATAGCACAGAATGGAATTTATCCAAATTTTCGTTTAGCCTCTACTACAGTCGTGTAAACACCAAGTGACAAGCGAATTTTTATAATCTTGATTTTCATTCTAATCAAACGAGTTCTGCTGAGTATATATGGAAGTACCTTCATTCTGCACTATACATGTCGTTTACCCATACATTGAGTGCAGCTATCATGCTAATGCAAGAATTTTAGATATCTCTCAATATGAGCTGGACAATGAAAATGCACTGTGTAACACCAGTGATACAAAACCCGGGGACACCGCGACTCGGAGACATTTCAGACTGTAAAGTGTCAGTGTTGTTCAAAAAAAAGTAATGTTTCATCTTGGCTGATGCATCATCCTCACACATGATTAAATTCAGGATCAGCTTACAACAAAATCTTGTCATCAGAGCTTGATCTTTAATTCGAATAACCGCGGGGACAGGTAACACCAGTGACATTCTACGAACATTTGATTTCGCGGACACAAAGTAAAACCATATTTTAGACTTATTTTCTACTGGTGTGTGTTATATGGATCCTAAGCGTTACTATGACAGCAAAAGATCTGATATCACAGATGATTGGCGTGGTCTAGAGCTCAAGGACATGAATTTCAAAGTTTTCGTAGAATGACCCATTAAATGCCATTCTCCTATAGATCTATAGGTTAAAGAAGTTAATCTGACTGAAGTAGATAATATAGTGAATTAGATGAACAGCAGCGCCATGTGTATTGGTAATATAATTTCGCTATCTATAAGTACTGAGTCCCGCAGGATGGAGGACATTCAGAGTAGAGAAAAGTGAACTCTATTCCCATTGCTATTCTCCGGAGTTACCGAGTAATGCGAGTATGTAAATGTCTTACGATTTATACGAAAAATAACAGATACTTTAGCACGAAAAGTTAAAGTACTCTATCTTAACGCATACCGATTTAACATTCTATGTTATCCCGAAGGAAAATATGGCAATCTAACATTGATATTTCATATAATTTTATGGCGTATCTAATTACATGCAAACTCATGTAGGGTAGAGGAGTGTCAGGGACAATATAGGAATGATCCAGGTGTCCCAGAAATTCGTAGCACTGTAAAGGGGGGTTTACACGATCAGATAAATCCGCCGATTTATCCGCGGATAAATCGGCAGATTTATCCTCCGATTCTAAGCGCGTTCACACGGACCGAGAAATAAGCAGATTTCTCAGCAGACTTCGATAATTTAAAGCTATTTTTAGATACAATTATTGATTTGTATATCGATAGTGAGAATGCAGAGCGCAGACGAATAGAATAGTCGTGAACACGCGAATGTCATTTCCTTCGTTTGTCAGAAAGGTATAGTTACTTCCTTCGATGGCTCCAGTATATTCTAAGAAGCTCTATGCTTCAGTTGTTGCCATATTGGCCTCAAAGAAGAAAAATAAAAGAAAGAAGGATATGGTCAGAAAGAAATGGTTGTTGGAAAGATCAAAAATTTCACAAAACAACATTTATTCGAGAATTAAATAACGAGGCTAAATACAAATATTTCATTAATTATATCAGTATGGACGAAAATTCCTTCTAAATACTACTGAAAAAGTTTTCTTCGAAAATTGCTAGAAATGACACTATAATGCGGCCATGTATTTCACCTGAACAACGATTATGGTGCAACTCTTCGTTTCCTGGCGACTGGGAGATCATATACTGACATGCCAGTTACTGCACCCGGATTTCGAAAAGTTCTTTATCAATCTGATTCCGGAGACATGCAAGCTATTTATGATGTTTTAAGAGAAGGAATATCTGAAGGTAAGTCACAGTTCAAATATATCTAAAAATTATTCGAAAAGTTAATGTTATTCAATGTTGATTTAAATACCTTAGCTTAGTATGTTTACGTGCGCTTACAAAACCAAAATGAATGTGCAGATTGATATTATTCTCGTGTTTTCAAGCGAAAGATCAGAGATTTCACTTGTTTATGCAAAACTCAGATTATTTAGGTATATCTTGTAAGTCTTGGTCGCTTTTGTGAGGTATCAGAGTTTGTGTATTATAATGAACAAACCGTCTGGCTGATGAAATCGGACATTGTAAGCTACACATGTACACAGTTGTTTGTTAAATAATTGTGTACGTGTGTATACACTGATATGTGATCTTAACTATGTTATCTTTATACAGTTATATATCCACTGTAATTTTTTAGACGCAAAACGTCAATGATAAGGCCTTTAAATTGCACAGACTATTAAGCTACGTTTTTCCATGTTTGGTTTTTTATTTCAAAGATTCATTATTTACGATATCAAAAGCTAATGCATCCACATTTCAAATATTCCAAAGTGACATGGTTAATATATATTCATTTATTAATTTCATGCTGTGAATAATCAAACATGGTGTGCACAGTAAGCTACAGAATTCATCAAACAGTTTTGTTCACTATAGTGAACAGTAGACGGATTAAGGTTAAATGCTCTATCAACAAACAAAATTTAAGCCACAGGCAACATTTTGTCCACGATATATACTAAATTCAATCTTATTCAATTTCAGACACCGAAGACAAGGAAGGAATGGATAAGAATTTCTGATGAATTCTCAGATAAATGGAATTTTCCACATTGTATCGGGGCGCTTGATGGCAAACACATTTTAATTGTACCTCCCACCGATTCCGGTTCATATTATTTCAATTACAAAGGTGATCATAGCATAGTACTAATGGCTGCTGTAAGTGCACAGTATGATTTCTTTAGTGGACATTGGTACAAAATTTTTTGGGTAGAGTATCAGATGGCGGGGTCTTTTCTAAGACATTCTTTCAACAGGGCTCTGCTGACAAATGAACTAGATATTCCTCCACGACATCCACTAATTCTAGACCGAACGCTTCCGTATTGTTCGTTGCGGACGACGCGCTCCGCGCTGACTGAAAATATAATTGAAAGCCGTATAAATTCCGAGATCTCTTGAAGACTAAGCGGATTTTCAACTATCGCTATCCCGTTCGAGACGTGTTGTTGAAAACGCTTTTGGAATTTTGGTCGTCTCGCTTTCAAGTTTTCAAATCACCCATTTGCTTGACTCCTGAGAAAGTTTGAAATCTTAGTCTCTGCTACATGTGCTTTGCACAACTTTTTACGTCGAAATTCTCATAATTACATTTCCTCGTCTGCCCTTGACCTCGAAAATGTCGAAACGTCTGAAGTTTCACGCGGTACTTGGCATTCGGCACAAAGAGATGGACTTGCTAAGTGGAAGCCATCTCTAAAAGCCATAATCCATGTACGATGCCAAACACGTGCGAGAGAAATATTGTGCATACTTCAATGGACCAGGTCAAGTTTCTTGGCAGGGAAAAAGCCATTCAAAAGAAAAACATTTCAAGTGTAGATTGCTAAACTGAGTTTTCCTGAATTTCACTGCTTCTCTTAATTGTTTTATTCATTTTCGATATATACCGTGATCATGAAGCCGTTGTGTAAAATGGACTTTAATCACCAAGAATACACGTATGTGTGTTCTTATAACAACATGTATTTTTCTTTTTATAAAGCTTTCTTTTGACTTTAGCATCTGAATCATAAATCAAAATATATGACCTTAATATAAAGGACTTAGGCCTATATGCATGCCTTATGTTAATGTTAACAATTCTTGTTGCGTTTATAATAGAAAAATCGGACCTAGGGACTATAGTTATCCAACTTAGCTCTTAAAAATTTTTCATATGAGGATTTGAGTCAATTACTTGGATTTCACTTTAAGTGCATAAGTTAAGTACATGTATACTTAAATTTTAACATTTGCTAACGCGACTTCTCATTATTTGAAGGAAAATCTTCTTTTTGGTTCAAAACACGAAGAATTTCAATATCATATCAAATGCTATATTCTAACAATTTAAGCGCTGGTCAAACAGTTTACATTACTTATGAACCAGTTATGTTCTTCAGAAACAAATCTTTGATTATCATGGTCAACATATGAATCTTTTTTGGCCGATACAAATGATAACTCTAACGAAACCAAGTCTCGCTTGGGAAAAGCAAGTCACTGATCAAGTTTTTCTGCCAATTAAACGCCTGCTTAGCATCCTGAACTTGTCATGAGCTGATGAGCCCACTCTTTTATTCGCAAAAAGCAGTGCGCTATCGTCAGGTGCGCTCGCAGGTGCTCTTCTGCCAGTCGGAGGAAGATTGTCAGGATTCTGGTCTCCTTGCTATTTGGTTTGCGAATACAATTGAGGTGTCGAAGTTGTAGTATTACGTCGAACTTTTCTTCCCAGGGCATTTTCTACTTGTTTGATGTTCTTCATCTGCCGTACATTGAGTGATCAGTAAAACCATTCATACTGTCCTCATTATTGTCATTTCGGAGTTCATCAATGGAATTCTGTAAAAATGAAACCAGTATAAAACATTAGATGCACCTACCGATTGTTATGAAAAATTTGATGAATTAAAAATTTAAGACCCGGGTTCTTAATTAATCGAATAAATACGGTAATTGTTTTTAAAGCTTTAAAAAGTAGATCAAAACTTACTGACGAGTTTCACAAGGCTGAATTAGGTGTTTCTAATAAATTAGGAAGCTACTTCCTCTTGCCTCCTCCATCTCACCGATGACTTAAAAGGTTTTGGTTAGTACCATCAGAGAATGGGTTCATATACTTCTTCGGCTTCCAATAGCCTGACTTGGTGGATTTGCCTTCACTTGCCAATGTTCGCGCCTGAATTGTAGATCGTAGGTTGTCTAATTTTCTTTTTTAGGACTTCCACCGTTTTAACACTGTCATACTTAAGCCCAGATGTAGGGTCTTCAAATTCTTGGAGCGGCGCTGTTAATAGAGATTCCAAAGGATCTGAGTTTATTATCTCTTTATTCGGATGTGAATAATCTTTGGATTTACGTCTTCATAGTGCCATTGGCCTTTTTTGCTTAGATTCTTCGATCAGAAATTTCAATGGCATCTGCCCCAATTCCCGATGTTGTCCAGCCATTTCTTCCTCTTCGGCAACAATGCAATTGTATTCGAAGTCGTAGAAGCACGGTCGGTGTCATGGCATTGTCGCAAGTTTCGGAAATCATGGTGCAAGCCTTCTTGAACAATAAAGGAGACGTCTGCATCCCAGTGGGCCAATCACGAGAGCGAGACGAAAGCAAATC
Organism: Prostheceraeus crozeri; assembly: GCA_907163375.1. Taxonomy (NCBI): domain Eukaryota; kingdom Metazoa; phylum Platyhelminthes; order Polycladida; family Euryleptidae; genus Prostheceraeus; species Prostheceraeus crozeri. Next base: position 20,674 of record CAJQUW010003951.1, read on the forward strand.
GGAAGAAATATGAGAAAATATTCCAACATGATGGAACGTAGCAGATTTTCTCAGCCGATTTGCATGTCGAGGAGCCAGCAGATTTATCTGCCGTGTAACGCCCTTCCTGTTTTCTGCGCCGCTTTATCCGCGGATAAATCGGCGGCTATTATCTGATCGTGTAAACCCCCCTTTAG
>CAJQUW010003953.1:0-45000 GCA_907163375.1 Prostheceraeus crozeri
ATCCGCATGAAGACCCGTGTTCAGTGTGGGTAACTTTCTCGGCGTTCTTGACTTTTGACCGTGGACCCTTTCCAATAGAGTGGCTTCGCATGGGGACTTCATTATTCATGTGACGCATCGTCTCGATTGATACTCACTATCCTTCATCACTGGAGTGTCGGAGCGATTCAGTGGCTTGGTTGTAACACGACCGGCTCGTTTGGTGTCCGTCGATCGCACCATCGAGATTGAGAGGTGGGTATTGGGTAATCGTTCCCGCTGGCGAAGTGGAACGATCAGCTGTTACCGTTCTCAAAACTGCGGCTTTCTGTTTGCGATCCATCATGACTTGTAGATTTAAAATAAATTGTAACTTGTAAACTTGAGGAAATAGAACACCTTTGATAAGAATTGGTTACATAAACCTCGGACTTATATTACCTTTTTAATACAAAGGAAAAAATCCTAACCGCCAATCATAGGAGGTACCGAAACTTCCCTAAAGGAATAAATATTAACTATATAAGGCTGTCATTGTTCAAACTGTCCAAGTAACTTATCCTCTCAACGTTCCATAACCATGAAGCATGTCCTCAAAACCACTATTTTATTTTCAATAATGACAGCCAAGTCATTATGGGAGGTCAGTTGGATGTGACCGCCCCTTGCATCTCTCTTGCGGCTGCAAAGTGGCCCTTTGGAAAACCTTGACTGTGTCTCAGCACTTCAAAAGGCGGAGTGGACTACCGGTGAAGTGTCCTCGGTACACGAGTGTGACTATGACTTTATGTAAAAATCAGACATTTCATGAGTGGTGTGATGACTTCCTGAATAATTCATGGAGTCGCCTTGAGGGACGTTGATCTGTACCCGTCATTTTATTTTTCACACGCTTAAATTATAAACTTTACATTGTTAAATCTTCTCTTGTCTTTTCATTTTAAACATAGTTCTGGAATTGGATTTTCCTTATTGGGGAGCAACTAAATCCCGCTAGCTGCACAGTCGCGAAAGATTTCACATCTAAATAGTGCTAACACATTTAAAATAATTGTCACAATAGTCGCAATTTGAGCAAACCCATTCAAAATCAAAACAACGGACGTCTATCGGTACGTACCAAGTGCTTCAGAACCAAACCACACAAGTTCGATCATAGGTTCCGTTCCGAACACACAGTGTACTCAACGAGTGTACCAAAACACATGTACCTATCCAGTAAAACAGATCTCATACAGGGTTCCTATTCATAACACTGAATTATACACTCGTACCTATCCATGTACCTATTCCGCTAACACTGAATTATACATGTACCTATCCATAGTAGCTATTGGACAACACTAAATTTTATCATGTATTACCTATCCATGTACCTATCAGCCTCCTCGCAAGTTGCGCTCGCACCGCATTTCACTACTATAGTGCAAACAATCCAACACAACCATAGATTAGGTGAAAGAGAGACAAAAGGCTTCCTGCAGAGAGCCGCTGCATCAGAAGAACTCCTAGCTCATGTAAAAAAGTGGGGAAGCATTAAGGGACATGGACTTGTTAGCATTGCGTTCTGGTGTGTAAATCGCGCAAGTACAATGCGTCTTCCAACCATTATTACAAAACCAAAAATGAAATTTACATGAACATGAGCTGTCAAGTCATACAAGTAGAAAGATTGACGTCCAAAAACTTGATGAATCTCTCTCAAACCAACTACAGAACGAAAAACCAAGAACATGAGCCTCTTCATTTATTCAAGGCAGATTATCATTTGATGACAGAATCAAATAAAAGTATGCAGAGCGGTGTCTTTATTGATCCTTCCCACGATTTCTGCGCACTGTCAACGAGCTACCGATCGCGTCATGAGGATAACCTTCATCTCAGTGGCAGGACAACATGCTCTATTTCCAATTCACTTTTAAACAACAGAAAGGCAAGCGCAAGGTTTCATGTCCAACAACCTTCCACATGAATAAGCAGCTATTTCATTTGATCCCGTACAGAATCCAAAACAGAAGGTATGCAGATTGGCTGTTTTTAATTGATCCATCCACGATTTCTGATGTCAACATATTAATTCTCAATGCGGCTACCTTCCTCTCACGCTAAAATAAAGTCAATTTCCAAAGATACTGTTACACACAGAAGGCAAAGCGCAAGTCATGTCCAACAAATCCTCATGTATAAGAAGTTTTTCATTTGATCACAGAATCAAACATAGAAGGTATGTTAGAGTGATGTTTGCTATTGATCCATCCACTCACGATTTCTGATGTCAAAAATCAATTTCTCATGCGGGCTACTTTCCACTCTCACGCTAAAATAAACTCAATATCCAATTTGAACTTTACACACGGAAGGCAAAGCGCAAGTCCATAGCAGTAGTAAGCAAGTGACAAACACTCGACCGGCGCCCCCCCCCTCTGGAACGGTAGAGTGTCGTGGTCGGCCGCCGTGGTGCTTCGGGTCTGAGTCCCCCCCCCTCTGGAACGACAGAGGTTGTGGTCTGTCGTGGTGTGCCGGCCAGGTGGGTTCACGTTCACAACATGTTCGCTGACTCCCCCCCCCTCTGCAACGACAGAGTGTGAGACTCGGGTGAGTTGGTCCGACCGCCTGGTTGACGTGGGCGACCGTCTAGGTTGACGTGGGCGACCGTCCAGGTTGACGTGGGCGACCGTCTAGGTTGTCGTGGATGGTGAAATGGCTGCCAGATTCGGATTCAGCGTAAAATTCTGCATCTGTGGTGTGATTTCCAGCTCAATCGGCGAGAAAAAATTTTTCTTCAAAATTTTAACAGAGTTAAAATTTGGGACGTTTTGGTCTGTAGCGCCCAAACGAAGCATCGGATGAGAAAACGGAGGCCAGATTCGGATTCAGCGTGAAATTCTGCATCGGTATGGTGAGTTTCAAGTCAATCGGAGAGAAAAAAATTTTCGCTGACGTCCCCCCCCCTCTGGACAGCTTGCTTCGATTTTGGCTTCTAGTGGACGGATTTTGTCGTGCGATAGCTCGTTTGAAAGCTAAGAGTGAGACAAATTCAGTGAAAGAATCGGCTTGTTCCTATCTGTCTTCGTTCAAAAGTTAGAGCGGTTACAAGATTTTAGGTCGGAGCTCGCTCACCTGAAAAAATCCTAAGTGTCAGAGTGGCTTTGTATGGGTAAAAATTTGAAAATTTTCCAAAGTGTGGAATTTCGACCTGGGACCGTCACCAAAACATTTTTCATCAAATTTTGAAATTTCACTGACGTCCCCCCCCCTCTGGACAGCTTGCTTCGATTTTGGCTTCCAGTGGACGGATTTTGTCGTGCGATAGCTCGTTTGAAAGCTAAGAGTGAGACAAATTCAGTGAAAGAATCGGCTTGTTCCTATCTGTCTTCGTTCAAAAGTTAGAGCGGTTACAAGATTTTAGGTCGGAGCTCGCTTACCTGAAAAAATCCTAAGTGTCAGAGTGACTTTGTATGGGTAAAAATTTGAAAATTTTCCAAAGTGTGGAATTTCGACCTGGGACCGTCACCAAAACATTTTTCATCAAATTTTGAAATTTCACTGACGTCCCCCCCCCTCTTATCGATTGCATATTCACAGGGTATATAAGAACGGGATCGGGAGAGGAATTTCACTAAGTTGAGAAACTGACTACAGGTAAGTCGTTTCTCTTGAGGTCCGATATCGGACTTCTGACTTTACATTGCTGATATCAGCTAAGGTGTCAGACTTATAGGTTAGTCAGTATAGCATGACTGACCATTTGATGATAGTAGGCCGAAATCTTCAAACGGCTATAACTTTGCTTCTACAAGTCCTTTAGACTTGATTCAAAAAACATTCGACAGCGTTTGCTATGCTGAAGGTGACAGACTACTTATAAACGTTTTATGGGTAGTACTAAAATACTGAAAAATTTAAATTCATATTTAATGATAATAATTAAAGTTTTTGAATAAAAAGCAGTCGTTTATGAGTCTCTGTGACTTGGGTCGTTTCCTCTTGTAAATAACTCCACCGGTTTTCATGTCAAAACTGGGGCCCGGATACCAACACAGTGATATGACGCACGCTCTGTCCGATCGAGGTTGGATTTGTGGGTCGAGGCCTTGGAGCTGGGATAAGATCCCCTCTGAGTAATGCCTGTAACGGATTCAAGAGCTTAACACCCAAACGGTTGCTGACTTGCTATCAAATGTTTGGTGACTTAGTCTTTCAATGCATATCAGCAAGTAGTATCCTATAAACACTTGCTATCAAATTTTACTCTATCTTTACAGAATTATCATGACAAAACCGAATAACGCCAAGATGTTGGTTGGCAAGTGTAGCTGTGGCAAGATTGCCAGAGGTAGCGAACTGAAGAAACATTTAAAAGAAAAAGAGGGGACGATGGGCCATGAGAGGAAAGTGATGTTGAGGTTGTGTGTGTCTTGTCGGAAATGTGTGATGGGGGATGAGAAGGAATTTATGAAGGCGCATTTGCAGTGTGAGAGTGGGAACATCGGAGAGAAGGGGTTCAAGGCATGGTTTGAGGGAGAGTTGTTGGAAAGGGAAGAGGTGAGAAAGGCGGTGGCAACGATTCAGGACGTGATTGGGGAGAAAGTGGTGAGGAATGCGAGTGATGTGATTTCGAGTGATGGGAGTTCGAGTGAGGAAGTTGAGTTGAGAGCGAAAATGAAGAAGAAGAAGGATGATGTTGATTTGGATGCGGTGATGGAAGATTTGTTTGGGGACATAGCGGATTTGAAGGAAGAGTGGGAGGGGGAGGAAGTGGCTAAGCCGATGGCAGCGTCATCGCCACGGCAGCAAGAGGCGTATGATACGGAGGTATTTGTGAGAATGAAGGATCGTGTGATGGCTTTGGAAAGTAATAATAGAAAAGTTTTGAAGGAGAATGAAGAGCTGAAGGTGAAGGTTGAGGGGTATAGGGCAACGAGGGAAGAGTTGGAGAGCTTGAGAAAGAAGGAGAAGGAATGGATGGCGGAAAGGAGCGAGTTGATGAGGAAGGCAGGTTTGGTGGAGAGTTTGCAGGCGAGTGTGTCGAGGAAGGATGAAGAGATAGAGCGGATGCGAAGCGTGGTGAAGGAGACGGAGGAGGTGAAGGTTATTAATAAGAGGTTGACGGGTGAAGTGGAGCGACTGCATGAGCGTTTGAAGTGTCGAAAAAGGAGAGTGTATGACGTCCATCTTCCCCTCTTTGAGAATAATGTATGCGACGCCCCAACCATCACCGATGACCCCAACGTGACCCAACAGTGTTATGAGGGCGACGGAGTCCGATGTCTCCACATGAGTATGGACATTACCGGTCAGCTTGAAGACTTCGTCGTCCGAAAAGTTCGGAAGAAAGTTCCCAGTAAGCTTCCTCAACATGATCATTTTTGTAGCTCATCTAATCTCCTATTCTTTTTCTTTCAGAGTTTTTGCAGAAGTGAGAGGAGTGTCGGTGGACGGAGAACGACCCATGGGCTCTTTTAAGGGCCAACCTTCTAATGCAGCTAAAGCGGTCCCAAGCCCGCCACATATCCTCGGATATGGAATGCAGAGGGGAAGAAAAATAATGAATGGAATGAAATGGGAGGACACTCACGCGCCACACGCAACATAACACACTTCTCTCTTCCGTAGTCTAACAAGCTCTTTACACATGGATCGCAGTCGATTGCTATCCCTGTATCAGAAGTGTAAGCTATCTTAATTTTATTTGACACTATTTCATCTATCATCATCGTCCATATGAAATGTTTTAAGATTTACAAGTTAGACTAAGCGTGCTACTATTTCCAAATGAAAAAGTATACATGGTTAAATCATCCACTTAACCCCATCCGTAGTCTAACAAGCTCTTTACACATGGATCGCAGTCGATTGCTATCCCTGTATCAGAAGTGTAAGCTATCTTAATTTTATTTGACACTATTTCATCTATCATCATCGTCCATATGAAATGTTTTAAGATTTACAAGTTAGACTAAGCGTGCTACTATTTCCAAATGAAAATGTATACATGTTTAAATCATCCACTTAACCCCATCCGTAGTCTAACAAGCTCTTTACACATGGATCGCAGTCGATTGCTATCCCTGTATCAGAAGTGTAAGCTATCTTAATTTTATTTGACACTATTTCATCTATCATCATCGTCCATATGAAATGTTTTAAGATTTACAAGTTAGACTAAGCGTGCTACTATTTCCAAATGAAAATGTATACATGGTTAAATCATCCACTGAAGCCCCATTCAAGTACGTCAGTATGAAAGCAAAGATAATATGAAGTAAAAATTTATTATGGCATGTATTTCAAAAGGTCTTCATCGTCAATATCGTCCCAGAGTCTGGCTTCACATAGATAACAAAAACAGTTCAGTTGCTTTAATCGTTCTTCCACTGCGAGCCTCACTTTATCAATATACTCCCACTCTGCCATAGTTCGTGGCTGGGAGTTAGGGGTGTACCACTCCCATAATTGGTGGAGGAATTTCGTGCTGGTGATCTCCATCACATCGTCAGTATCGTACTGGAGATACTTCCACCTCACGCCTGTTAAGTCGGGACACTCCTTCTCACATACACTCTCCTCTTCCTCGTCCGCTGGTAATGATAACTTTCGTATATTGTCCAGTCGGTACACCTTCTCCACCTTCGCCTTTCTTGGTGCATTTGGTGTAACGAGCGCCTTTGGTGTTGAGCATGGAGAAGAGAATTTTGTGTTTGATGTTGTTGGAGGGCTTGTCATGTTGACTGTGAATAATGACTTTGAAATGTTTTCTAATTCTTAAGTATACACAAGCAGCCAATCAGAATGAACATCCAATGAATGAAGAGAATGAAAGTATATAAGCAAAGTGACATCCGTATCATTTCACTCTGTCTTTGAGACGCATAAGTGAACTGTTCTCTGACGAATTCTGTATTTGAGGCGTACAAGTGAACTGCTCTTTAGTGAATTCCAAATTTGAGTGAAGTCTCTATCTTGTTGAAGTATCAAGCTTAAACATAATTTCGTTCAAATGGTAAGTTGAAAATTTCCTCTCTCATCTCCCTCAAACGTGTGGCTAATAGCATCTTCCTCAATTTCAGGCATCAACTTCATCACCAACACCCTCCCTTCTCGAGGAAAGTTTAGAGTTGTTGAGTCAAGGTAGGTTGTAACAATACACTGAGACTTGAACAGAGATGAAAGAATGATTTCTCTTTCAGGTGATACCAGTTCCATCTCGTGCGAGTCCATGTCAACATTGTCGCGGGAATGCGACGATCGGCAATGTGCTGACTGTGGACACATCTTCACGAGGAAGCGTGATCTCATCCGACACATCAAGCGAGGTGTTTGTAGACCTAAGCCGGCATCAATCTCCGAAGGTAGGGATGATTCTGTTAACGATGTCTCCTTTTCTTGCGATTTATGCATTCAGTCTTTCGAGACACGTTTTGAACTATCTTCGCACAGACTTCAACATACACACACGAACGATACCTACACCAACGGTACCTCCTCTATCCGACTCACTGAGGTGTCCATAAATAATTTAGTGAGGAACTACCAGATGGACTCCTCAGAAACCATTGCTAACTTTGAGGAATGGTTTCATCAAAATTCATCATTGATAGAAGCGCTCTTCAACAATTTAGACAATTTTAGAATGAAGGCGCTCATCTATCTTAAAATAAAATATGTAAAAATCGACCACCATACTGGACAAATAATAGAGAGGTTGGAGTTTCACATACCCTCCTCTCCTGCAACCGAAGTTGTAGACTGTGAGTCTTGGATAAATTTTCATATCCAAGGGTTAAAATTAAATATAGATAAATTTAACGAGCGTGATAGTGGACTCGTTTTTGATGGTATTGAGACCGCCATGATTAAAATCAGTTTATTAGGAAATCATAGTGGTCGAGGCTCCTTTAAACTTCCGAAAAATTTAAGAAATAAAGCAGCAGTCATTTCTGTAGATTGCGAATCGCAATGTTTTAAGTATGCCGTCCTCTCCATTCTCCACTATAATGATGTGCAGAATAGTCGATACCGCAAGAGTAAGTATCAACAGTGGGAGAATGAATTAAACTTCGATGACTGTAATAGTGACGATATGAAAATTAAAGATATAGAAAAATTTGAAAAATTGAACAACATCAAAATAGTTCTCCATGTTTGGGAAAAGGGATTGAAGGGTGTGCGCTACAACTCGCGTTCGAGTTGTTATGAACGTACAGTAAACCTGTTATTAGTAAAACAGGATGATAGTGAGGAATGGCACTACTGCGGTATTCCCAAAATCTCTCGCTTATACCACCACTTAGAAAACTCTAGTAGAGAGTTATATTACTGCGACAGATGTATTCGCCACTTTAGGAGGAAAACTAAATTTGAAACTCATTACGAATGGTGTAAGCGAGGTAAACTGCAAATGGAGCGCATGCCCAAAGATAAGGAGTTTTCATATAGAGAGAATGGTGATGAACTAAGTCCTCTTCGTGTCATCTATGCTGACATCGAATGTTATATCGATGATAACATCCATCGACCAGCAGCCATTTCCTGCTATGAAGTATGGCATGATCACTTTAGGAGTAGGCAAAATAAAATGCGCGTCTGGCAAGGTGAGGATTGTATTTACCAATTCCTACAATTCCTCGAACAGGCTGTAAAATTTCAACAAAAACATGATGGTGAACTCTATCGCAGATCATTGCATATGACAGCAGATGATCAAGCAAAATTTGATAGTTGCAACATTTGCCCCAAATGTAGGAAAACATTTGACGATGATAAGATTAAGAAAGTGCGCGACCATGATCACATCAATGGTAAATTTAGAAACGCACTCTGTTCAAAATGCAATTTTTCACTTAGGATGAAACGGCGTACATTACCCGTCATTTTCCATAATTTCAAGGGCTACGACAGCCATATGATAATAAAAGGAGGTTTAGGTCAAATGAAAGAGTGGAAGCTTGATGTAATAGCGCAAACGAGAGAGAAGTTTATGGCCATGACAGCAAAAGTGCCTGTCGATAAAACTAAAGAAAATAAGACGGTCTATTTTGATATAAAATTTTTAGATTCCTACCAATTTATGACTGCATCACTGGCCTCTCTCGTGCAAAATCTAAAGTCTCTTCCACTAACACAAAATCTTAAGAAACAATACCCAAATCTAACCGATGAAGTCATCACACGGAAAGGAGTCTTTCCATATGCATATTTTGATGCGATTAGTAAACTCGGCGAGACTTCTCTTCCGCCCATAGATAAATTTAAAAATGATTTGACCGGCGCAGAATGTAAGACCGAAGATTATGATCATGCACAAGATGCATGGATAAAATTTGACTGCCATACATTTGGTGAATATATGATTGCCTACCTTAAGTTAGATGTATTTTTGCTGGCTGATGTATTTCAGGAGTTTCGACGAGTGGCATTAGAAGAAGATAAGTTAGATCCCGTCCACTTTGTCAGTCTGCCAGCCATGTCATTTAAGTCTGCTTTTAAAATGACTGGTGAGACCATTCATCTCTTACAAGATCCAGAGATGTATAATTTATTTGAGCGAGGAATTCGCGGTGGTCTCACATTTGTAAATAAACATAGGTTAAAATCTGAAACAGTAGGCAATGACCAGACTCATCTGAAGTATTATGACCAAAATAATTTGTATGGTAGTTCATTATCCAAACCGCTACCTCACTCTGAGTTTAGCTGGTTAGATGATAGTGATATTCAACATTTCTCCAACCCTTCTAACATACTAGCAATTCCAGATGAAGGTGATTGGGGATATTATTTTGAGATAGATCTAATCTATCCAAATAATATTAAACATAAAACCGTAGATTTTCCACTCGCACCCGAATCAGGTGAAGTGAGTAAAGATATGTTTTCCGACTTTATGAAACAATTTCATAAAGATTTAGAATCATGTGGACAACCCGACTATAAGCCTTGTCGCAAACTTTTACTCACCCAGTATGATAAAGAAAACTATCTAGTCCACTTTAGCATCTTAAAATTTTATTTAGAAATGGGTATGATTTTAAAAAGAGTTCACCGCATTATTAAATTTAGACAGAAAGCCTTCCTCAAGCCATATATTGATAGCAACAGCCAGAAACGTGCACTAGCCCAAAATAACTTTGAAAAAGATTTTTATAAATATAAGAACAACAGTCTATTTGGTAAGACGATGGAGGATGTTAGAAAGCGCGTAAACTACAAACTAGTTAATGATGATCAAAAGTATCACAAATTGACCTCATCACCTCTATTCATCGATAGAGACATTATCGATGAGGACCTTATAGGTGTTAAAATGATAAAATCTGAAGTTGAGTTGTGCAAACCCATCTATATTGGTCAAGCTGTACTAGATTATTCTAAGCTTGAAATGTACCAACTCTTTTATAAAATACTAAAACCATGTCCTCTCGTAAAAGAGGTTCGTTTGTTGGGTGGTGATACAGATAGTTTCTTCTTAGGTATTACCACTCAAAAAGATTTAAATTTCAATGAAGTAGGAAAATCTTTAGAAAGATATTTTGATACATCAAATTATCCTGCTGATCATCCACTCTACTCCATCAAAAATAAGGCAAAACTTGGCTGCTTTAAGGATGAGACAGCAGGGAAGGAAATAGATGAAATGATTCTCCTCCGTCCAAAAATGTATTCTATGAAATTAAAGGATAGTGATGATAGCATTAAGCGCGCTAAAGGCATATCAAAATCCATTGTGCAAAATATGAAACATAAGAATTTCAGGAAAGCCTATAGAAATAAAAATATAACGTTTGTCAATATGACAATCTTAAAATCTAAGTCGCATGAGATCAAAACTCATACTTTTAGGAAACGGGCGCTTTCAGCATGGGAGGATAAGAGGTGCTGGTTAGAACACAACATATCTCTTCCACATGGACATCCTGACACAAACATACCACCACCCAAAAGAATTAAACTCACACTACCACATTCAGGAGACGTCTTAGCATAATCATCCTTAACTTAGTATTTTGATGTTGATTTCTGTAGATAAACATTGTTGTTTTATGTATCGCATGAGATTGTTTTTTCCTTGTGAATATGTGTCCACATCTGTACATTCCCCATGTGATGACTTTTCCACTGAAAGACATTTTTCCTATCCCTGTATATTTCCACCCTTCACGAAGTAAAAAGACTTTTTGTATATAACAATGTTTATTGAAGTGCGCTCATGTATATATTTTCAGTGGATGTTGTATAAAGTCTATTGCTTCACATTCATGTACATATTTCAATAAACATATCACAATGACTTCACTTTGTTTTCCGAAACACTAACGTTATGAGGGATTTAGTATCTTTCACATGGATGCACTCTTGTAAACCATTGGTAATTTTGATAGCAATAGAGGGTATAGTTTGTTTGACGACGGGATGATAGAAAATAGATTCAAACATCTTCTCGACTATTCCATATGAAGCGTCTTTATCATGAATGAAATCACGTAAAATGTATTCTTTTTTCTCACCAACAGAAATAGGTAGAATCAAATCACTTTGAATGTAAAGGTGCTGTTCATGTTTATCAAGTGTCATTGGTGTTTCTATACCAATCGTATGCGCAGCAGCAAACACTGTTTGTAGCATTGAAAAACCAAAGAGTTTTTTCAAATTTTTACTCAATTGACATTGAATGTCATCACCCAGTTTCAGAACAACGCGTTGATTTTCAATTGAAAACGAAATGTGGTGTGTCTTTACATCATATTTACTTTTCATCACATGCTTCAACTTCTGTTGTATATAAGGATTTACTACATGAATGAAGCTTTCAACTGTATGATATAGACGCGGCATTATATTGATAGCAACTTTAGATTCTTCATAAGACTGGTAAATTTTCTTGATGCGATCGCCATAGATGTCCACCCACCATTCATCATTAACTGAATCAGCTTTAGTGTGATATTCATGAGAAGCATACACCACACCGCTTCCAATAATAGGTGTATAATGTCTTACAAAATGACGCAAGGTTGGAGAGAAATAAACTGTAAGTTTGTCATTATATTTCTGAATAACCAACTTATTTTTGTCCGCCATAATTTTTTCTCCATACTTCTTACCCACAGTCTCATTCCATCGTTTTACTAACTCAATAAGTGATAAAGGTTGAACACCACGCTTTTTCAAAATGATGCGTTCTTCGCATTCTACAACATCTTCATCAAATATTTTAAATCTATAATGAAATTTGTTGATTCGATTTGAATAAACTTTTCTAACATTTGCAGTAGCAATTGACGTTAGATGTAGTCCATGGCCAAAACCAAGATGCGGATAGAATTCACTATCCAACCTCAGCGTAAGACCTTTAGTAAAAGAATGAAAGCGGAGGAACTGTCTCCCACTCCAATGATAGATAGTAAACTCATAAGCTTTCTGATTTTTATTCTTCATGATGGAAGTATTACCACTGTTGAATGCCTTAATAATTTTCTCATTCCCAAATGGCTCATAAGAATCTGATTTTATCTGAATCCATTCATAGTTCCATTTTCCATCTGATGTTAAATTGTATGGGAACTGGAATGCATTATTCATCGTTATTCCATCATGGGTGCGAGGAGTCAATATCATTTCTTCCAAATCATTCACATTCTGAATATTGCTATCATAGCAAATACTAGAAACGCCAACCTCCCATTCACCTTCTAAATGCAGTGGCCGATTTAATTCTACTCGATAGTCTGATGGTTTATTTTTGGGAAATTTATTCATAGAAGCATTACTGGGCAAGTAGATTAGAAACGAGTCCTTATTTTCACTTTCCATATTATTCACATTGGAAAAATATAATAGCATACTTTTGCATTAACTCTTCATTCGGAAATGGAGTGTAATACTTGTCACAGCATCTTTATGAAAAGGAATCAACGCACCAGCATCATCATAAATGGCAATATCAATTTGTGGGATGTAGTTTGATTTCAGCTTTGTATAATGCACTTTCTTGAAAGTATGCTCAGATAAAATACTGCAGCTTTTTGGCTGGTATGGTATCATTGCTAGCAATGGAGCTTCAACATCTCCCACACGTACATCTTCACCAATATTGGAATATATCTGAAAATAGTTAATACGACGCGATAGCGACATGTCTGCGCTAGCTTTGGTTACAGTACCACTTTTAAAGATATTTTGATCAAAACCCAAAATGTCCATTAGAGTTTTATCCATAATTAGTTCAATACCTTTTCCATTTATAGTGAGAGACAAAGTACCTTCTTTTTCAGAAAATGAAATATGTTGCTCATTAATCACTTCATTTAAATAATCTACAACCAATTTAACCGAAGTAATAATGCGAGGCATCAACACTCTTGTTTCATGTAAGAAACCACCAAAAGGCTCTACACACTTTCTGTATAAAGATACGGCCCATTCTGTATCAAATTGATTTGGCCTTTCACATGGTAAATGTTGCATATCAGATTTTCCATGAACAGCTGCAGAACGATGTCGTAAGAACTGATGAAAATCTTTTGAACAAACTAATACTAGATCATCATCATTTAATTTGCTTATTGCAATATGATTAGATGATTTGATATAAGTCAATGTTGCCACTTGTTTACCATCAACTCGAAGGAGATAATTAAATTTCTTCAATAATGTTTCAGGAGTCATGTTTGTCTTTCTTGGCTTAATCACAATCTTCTTCACCAACGTCTTCTCATTTCTTGGAATAAGATCTACATAATAAGCTTCCTCTCGATATATTAACTGTTTATGACCACTTATGTGGTAATTAACGTTAAAATTATCATAGCTTGTTAAGGCGCTAGCGAGGTAGCCTAAATCATTTCTTAAACTTGGACTTAAACCAACAATCCAATCTTTCTCAACTACATGATGTACATAATTATAATCATCATTGTGCGGAGTAAATTGGACAATATGTTTACACGCTTTATTCAAGAAATCATATATAAACTTTTTACATGATAAGAGATCTTTCTTTGACCACTGTGGAATGTATACTCGGCACCCCTTTTCACATTGGTAAGCAGCTGTACGCCTCATATTAATAGTCATCACCTCATGATCAAAAGTATAGACACAGTTGCTATAAACAAGTTGAGTGACACCCACTTCCCAATTTCCATTTAGCTGTTGTACATGATCAATGGGAGTAGAAAAGAGTGCAGCTCGATTACTAGTAAATCTCTTTGTAGCCGCATTGCTAAGCAAAATATGATAAAACGACATTTTTATATTGCTAATCTGCAACTTTGCATAACATCATGAAGACTTGGATTTTGGACTCTCTACAATATATCAGAGTTGATCGTGATGGAAACGTACATTTCAAAAATTCTCATGGTCATACATCAAGAGGAATTACATTAACATGGCGACAATTTGTCAACCTCAATGATATCATGAGGGATTTGGAATATTTTGAAACATTAAGATTCATCTCCTTGGGTGATCAAGTTTGGCTTCAACATTACAGAAATGAAATTCAAATCTACCATTCTCATTCCGCAAACTGTTTCTCATTTCGCAAATACAATTGGGAGAAGTATAGAAGATATATACATCGCTCCATCATGACATTTATTCGTCGTGAGTTCATCGCCCTACTATGCAAATCTTAATCAGACATGACTACCACACATCATGAGTTGGAAATTAGATTCCCTACAACGTATTGAAACGGATCATGATCGAAACGTCTATTTCAAAGATTCAACTGGAAATGTGAGAAGAGAGTTTGCTTTATCTTATCGTCATTTTCAATCTCTACATCATATCATGAAGGACTTGAAATACTTCTATATGAAAAGACATTCACGTATTGGAAATCGCATCTGGCTGCGCGTCAACAATCGGCGAATTCAACTCTATCATTCCCAACTTCATACTAACTTCACATTTCATCAAGGTAGTTGGGAAAAGTATAAAAGGAAGGTACATCGCTCAATTTACTCATTCTTTCATCATGAAGCGCCATCGCTACACCATCGTCAACATTCTCCGTCGCTTCAGACTCTACACCAAAATCGATCTCACAACATTACACCAACAGCTTCCAAACAGCAAGTATTACCCGGGCCGTCCTCAAATGTTAGTGGTGAAGATGAACAATTCACGAAATCTTCAACTCTTCCCAAATGGGACTGTACAGATTCTCGGCGCCCTTTCTCATTCATCGGCGCAGTCAATGCGCTTAGAGCTACAAAGACTACTACGTCGGATATGGAAGAGGGAGAGGTGTGTGATGTCGAATCTGACTGTGGACAATATGGTGATCTCTACTCAATTGAGTGACAGTCTATCATTTTTGAAGATTCGTACCAGCAGTTACAGTTTGTGTTATGAACCCGAACTTTTTCCTGCAGCTCTCATTAGTTGTTGGTTACCTGTGCATGTGGCAATCTTTCATAATAGTAAAGTGATCATTACTGGACTAAAATCTCATGTACAAGCAAATATGATCCTAGACTATCTCATTGAGTATGTACGTACCCAGCGGATTGTAAAATAAAAAACAATTTTTCCAACATGATGTTTTTATTTCAAATCATGATAGAACTTACAAATCATTTTTTCATTAGAGGATGGATTACATGAAAAGTTTTGAATAATAGATGCAAATCGAGATACATGTAAACGTTTTAAGATGAAGTACAGTACAAAAGCACCACACGTTGATGAAAGTGGATGTTGTAGTATGCGTTCATTTCGCTGATATTGACGCGTATGTTTTCTCAACCACTGCTGTGTTGGTATATTTGGAGGTTGAGCAAGAGAGTCAAATAGTTCACCACGTCGGTCTTCTCCAATAAAGATCGCTTTCCAATGCTCACCGCCTAAATTCTGTGAATGAGTGTTTAGCACAATAAAGATGGGATAGTGATTTACTGCAGGTGGTAAGGTATCGAGTGAATAGACATTATCGAAAGCTTTCAACGTCGCTTCGTCTGCATTACGCTGCACTTTAGTCTTAATATCGTCAGCAGTCAACCAACTCATTAACGATTATACTGAAGAATCACGTCACGATACTTTGTAATTTCAATATTTGAATCGAAGACTGCATAAATTAATACATTGATCGTCTCAGGTAGTGTTCTTTTGAACGTCAAATCCAAACGAATATTATGAGGCACGTTCGCTTGACGATAGGGTGCACTAATATCGCTGTCAGCAGTCAAATCAAATGCATAAATAGTATATCCACTCTTAAACTCTTTCATAGTCAGTCCGTTGGTGTCATCCGTATTGTAAAAGCCAAAAACATCCATAAAATCAACATAACTGCGCATAAATTGATCCGAAGCAAAATCTGGTTTGTAGGGTGGACCAGGATGACTCACACCATTTACACGTAAAGCAATTTCACTTAACTGATTGTGTTTAAAATTGAAAGGATTCTTCTTTATATTACCATTAAATGCATCATTTTCAACCATTGCCACCATGAGGAGCTTCGGTGCTTCCGATGGAAAGAGGCCATCTTTCATGAAACTCTTTTGATCTTTCGGAATTGTAAAGGTGAGAAGCTTTGTATGCTGAATGGGGTAAATGGCATTTTGGCGGTTAAGGCCTTCAGCATGCCCTCTAATGACACTTGGATTCGGTACTACTCGACGAATGTAAAGTGCAATATCTTCCACATGAATTCTAAAATTGTCAACTTTAGCAAATGCATTCAGCGCAAATTCAGGCTTATTCAATGTCAGCTTGAGTCGCATGCTGGTATTACACAGTAAAAACTTTGACTGTCTAAAGAAGTCTAAATTCAGCGGACCATATAGCTGACATACTCTACTATCTTTAATCATAGCAGATCGCTTTACAAAGCCACTGTTTGTTTCAACATCAAATTTTCCTGCTTCATCTCTGTACCATCCCATGGCTTCCATATGACTTTTTTGTGCTGCTGGATGAAACTGTGATACATGATTGAAATATGATTTATAGGGATAATCGCTTTGACCACCTTCCACTTGCTGCTCTCCAATCGTTAGAGAAACATCACGAAGTAATGTAGTCAATGGTAAATTGTTCAGTCCAACTTTATGTGCATCGTCAATAGCAGTTCCATCTGCTTGCTGAATTCTAAACCTCAAATCAAGCATCGCATAACTCAAATCTATGTAGTCATCACTACCACCAGGAATAACAAATTCAATGGGGCCAGCATTCTCAGCTGTTCGAGGATGATAATCTACAATACTTGAACTAAGAATATCTATCTGTATGGCTTGTTGATCGAACAAACAAAAACCGGAAGTTTTACACTCCATGATTAGAAGTTATAGCAGCGTCGTCGTTTAGCGCCTGATGAATGATTAGAGCCTCTGCGACGTTTGCGTGAATGCCTTTTGACTGAAGATCGCACCTTACCAGCTCCGCGATGTTTCCTCCTTCCTTTATTCATTCGTTTAGGTGATTTCTTTCCTTGAGTAACACCAGCAATGGTCTGCTTCAATGTTTTTAAACCGCGTTCCTTCCCACGATTCAACAAACTACTCTTAAAACTTCTACCTCTGGAAAGATCACTAGCAACATCACCAGCAAAGCCAACGGCATTACTTAAAACATTTCGTTTTAAAGAACTACCGACATTGGATATGAGAGGTGCTACAACAGATTTCAGTGCACCAAGTATGCTACCTCCACGTTGGCGGCGAGCACCGATGTAAATTTGTCCTCCGCCACTTACATAGGAGGGTCGTGAATAAAATGAGGCAGTTGGATTCATAGCTCAAACCCTAAACATTGTTAGTTACAACTTTGCATGAATCACTGTCGATCACTTAGATGAAAGATGTCGGCACGACGCATCCAAGAGTTCATACTTGAAGGATAACCAGTCCATTTAACAAGACACCATTCTTCACCTTGCCGTTTTTTACATCGAATGATTTTCTCTACCAAATATGTTTCACTTTCAGTGACTACCTCAATCTCATCGCGGTAAAAGCTACCCTCAATTTCTTCATTATCGTAATCTTTCAACTTGTAGGTGGTCGGAGAGTCTTTTTGATTAATCCTTGATACTGTAAATACCTCCTCTGTCCAATTCGGAAGGTACCCTTTAGCAAAAACACTTTTCACTTTTGAGATACGAACTTTATCGCCAATTTTCACATCACTTTTCACATGAGTGCGTTTACGTTGGAATGATTCGCGCACTTTATCTACATTGTCAGCATTTACATCTACTGGTCTGAGTCCAATAGAACGATGGATAGAGTGATTGTAGGCATGGAGTGTATCTTGTAGAACCTTTGTCCAATTTTGTGTCAAGTTGGCAGTAAAATGTCGCCACAAGCGATTTTTTAATGTGCGATTAAAACGTTCAACGAGTGCAGCTTTATAAGCGCTCTTTACACTAAACAACTCAATGTCATGCCTCTCAAATAATCTTGTCACATGCTGATTTTCAAACTCTTTTCCTTGATCACTCTGAATTCATTTTGGAATGCGACCTTCTCGAAAAATTGTTTGGAATGCTTTTGCTACTCCTTTCCCTTCTTTAGTTTTTAAAGGTTGAGCCCACGCATAACGCGAGAAAATATCAATGACGCTAAAAATAAAATTATTGCCCGAGTTATGTTTTGAAATGGAGGCAACATCGCACAAATCTGCTTGCCACTGTTCATCGATGTCATGAACAATATAATGGCGGGTGCGGTACTTCTTTTTCGCTTGTTTGTGGAGTGTATAGGTAGCCTGACCCTTTAACCATCGTTTCACTTGTGATTGTGGAAGACCACTCGCTTTTGATAATTTCTTGATAGATGCAAATCCTGCCGGATGTTTTACATCATAATAGATTGACTTCAAACGTTCAGTCGATGACGGCTGACTCTTTTTCCTCCTTCTCATCTTTTTGTTTTCTTGCCTTTCTACATTTACAACAACTGCAGCATTTAGCTTTAGCGGTTTTGCGATCGTGTTCACATTGCTTAGGGGTTTCATTATGAGAGCTGGCGCAGCAAGTGCAAGTGACAACGACATTCACCTCTGGCGGCTCATTACATGGCAAGCAACACATCTGCTTCATATTAATAGTCTGAGAACATGTATTTCCTAGGAGGAGCTGTTTTACGTTTTCCTTTTACCAGTTTTAGTGGCGATGTAGATCTACGTCGAGTTCTTCCTCTTGTTTGCTTAGTGAGTGTGGGAGGGGATGTAGCAGGTGACGTCTTAAACCAATTTGTTGGCATTTTCATCGCCTGAAGCATTGGAGTAGTAGCCACTGTTGAATCAAGTTCTTTCAATGTCTCATTATTTAAAGCAAATTTTGGCACATTATGCTTTTTCAATAGTTTAAGAAAGTATGACCAACCAGGTGGAACATAGCCCTGACGGCGCTTTCTACGTGTCGCATACTGAATCAAGTCTTCATAACGTGAAGCATCAATCACTTTATTTTCATCTGTAATGATTTCTCCTCTATCATTTACATTGAGATGGGGTTCAATACTGTTGAAAAGAGATATGGCATGTGCGCGAGATGCTAAAGGTGTAGCAGTCGATACAGAGTCACGCATCTTATTCTTCAAGTTTTTCAATTGCTCAACAGTTTCCGATTGTAATAATACAGCACGATGTGGATTTTTGATGTGAACATTTTGCTGATAATCTATTTCTTTCCTATACATTTGATTTGCAAGAGGTTGCTTTACTTGCTGCATGGCAGTCAATTGTACATATTCATCCTGAGGAATAACAATCATGCGAGAATAAGAACTCATAGTTTGTAGATAATCATGGGAGTTTTCAAAATATCACTTCGAAATCTAAATTCTTCCGGACACTCTTGCGTAAAGTCAATGAATAAGTAACCGTATGGTTTTTCAGTAGCTGCTTGAAAAATTTCAATTAAGGCTTTTGATCCTCTGGGTGCAACTTGTCGCGCTAAAATTTCAAATTGACTTTTATCTCGCGGATTCTTGAAAATAGCATAATATTGTGTATTCAGGTTTCGTGTACGAGCTTCTTTTCCATCAGGAAACAAATTTTGTGTAATATAGATGATAAAACACCTTTTATGGTGTGCTGCGCGAGTGAACATATCTGTAACATCTTTTGAATTCTTACTTTCTTTTAATAAATCATCCAATACAACAACATCATTAGACTGAAGTTTATCCACTGGAATAATTCCTTCATGTCGAATAAAGTTGCGACTTTGCAATTCCTGAAACAGCGACGGTTGATAAATACCATAACACCAAATCACTCGATTGATAGGTTCCTTAAACAACTCCCTTCTTTTATCCAATAAATTCAGCGTGAAAACAGTTTTACCTGCATGAGATGGACCTGATACAGTCAGAACTTTATCACATTGAAGTCTGAAATCCATTTTATTACTTTGAGACTCAACATTTGCATAATTAACGCTTAGAGCCAAAGATATTTCCCAATAGGTTGCCCACGGCAGGAGCTATCATTGGAAGTATTGCTGAAAGGAAACCGCCCTTTTGTGTTAGAGTTTTCCTCTTTCTTTGAAGGGCGACTTTAGGATTGGAGATGAAACGCAATTTCGTAGCATATCGCTTAAGTAACTTTCGTTGTTTTGGCGCTAATTTCTTCGTCCTCAACTTCCTCACATGAGAAATAATTTCACAAATGAATTTATCGTTAGCATGTCGTATAGCATTGTATCGCTGATTTGCTTTCATTCGTCGGAGAGCTTGAATGGCTGAAGAAAACTTTTGACTTTTACGTTTCGTCATTTTACGTTTCGCCATTTTCCGTGTTAGTCTTTGCTAAAACCTATCTTTACCACATTTGCATAGGTACTAACTATTGCGACATAAGTGACACTCGAAATGAGCAATGTCACAGTGGTTACATTGGCAAAGTTGAATGCAATTACGTATGAAACAGCGTTGACAAAAAGCATGCTTACATCTCTTGAAGATGCGCTTTTCATTTACATCCTTTCGCTTACATACATCGCAACACATAGTTTCACCGTTACTGATGTCTATAGCAAGTCTTTTTGAAGATATGAATTTGCTAGCCTTTTCTAAATAATAGACGCATGTACAGAAGGAATATACTTCGAGAGTGAGCAGACATAGCTCGAAAACCAGTTGTGCTACAATCAAGTACCACTGCATTTTCAATTTTTCTTTATGGAAAGTTGAATGTGAATATCTGAAATCGCTTCAATCACTAGACTGCTACCATGATGGTTAAATGCGTTAAGACGTTCAGCAATTTTTATCATATGTCTTTTAAAAAATTCTTCGGGGTGATCTACCACTTCCATTGAATAAGAAGCAAAATGGAAAGAGCGACTTTCCACCTCTTCCTTTCCAAAATGACTAAACTTAATTTTCGCAACTAATCGCGCCATGACAATGCTATCAGAGAATGTATTCATTAACTCTAGAAATAGAGTGCTAGCATCATCGACCACTGCTTCGATGTCGGTCTCATCTTTATGAAAATTTATCACATAATCTTGAACAGCTCCTTTTAAACTTTGCCTATGAAAACGTAATGTTCCGCAGTCGTTTGAGAAAGACATGATCGCCCTTTAACTAACCCATCCATTGCATGAAAACAACAACTCTTCTCATAGTAACATTTATTGAATAACGGTAACAAGCATGCATTATAAATCAATGGTTTGAAAGAGATAAAATAGATACAGCTGATAACTATCATACAGCGAGCAATGATAACCATACAGGACTTTGGCAGTGCTGAGGTAAGGAGGAAAGAAGCATTGGTTATGAACGTAGCTACTACAACGAACAGACAAAATAGGAACACACAAATCCTTAAAACGTTTCGTGACTTCATGATAATGTTGATTCACTCTACTATCCCAAGGCGGGAGCAAAATATCATCAATGATTAGATTGGGAAATACTTTCCTCTCCTTACCAGGATTATTACAAAAGATGCGTATAACATTGAAAGCAGCTAACCATCGTTTAAAGTCAATAAGAAGAGCACTTTCACAAGAAAAGCCATAGTCTTGCAAATATTTCAGATTAAGTCCATGAATGTGTTTTCTCGCCCATTGATCAACATTGGGATCGCAGTTGGCATGTTGATGATAGACACTAACAATCTGATATGTCCAATTGTTCATAGCAATAGCACTGAGCTCCTGTACAGGTTCAACCTCACAATCCATAAAAATGATGATAGAAGCCTAAAACGGAAATTTACACATCTAAGGAAACGTTCTATAACATATTACAAAATGAAGAATTACATCGATGCTTTTCACGACAAAATACACAAATGATATGATGGCAACGAAGAAGTAAAATGTATCTAATAAGACCACGTCTACGACACTCAAAGCACATAAGCGAATTGTCATAGGGTAGAGTTAGGAAAGGACTAGTAATTCTCCTTCTTTGATTTGCGTTTTGATGTAGCATTCTTCTCCGACTTGCGCTTCGTACCACTGCTGTTAAGGATTTGATCAATTATGTCGTCCACGTTGGGTGGTTTCGGAATATATAGGATGGATTCCATATGCATGGAGAGAGAGGCTATTTTATTATCCTTGTGTCGACCATAATATAGCCCATTCACTTTGAAAAGGATATCCCAAGTACCTTCTCCGAGCTCATCACATCTGATGGGTATTGAATGATCTCCATCCTTCTTATAGTAAGTACACCAATGTGATACCGGTAGGCAAATGTGATTACCATCCCAAATCTTTCTATAGGGAGTATCCTTGTCATCTCTCGCCTTCCACTCTTGAGCAAGAGGAGTAGGAATGTCCATATTTAATGTCACGTACTCCTCAATAATATCAAGTTGGTGGCGAATGTACGGACTCACGGGGATCAGTATGTAGTCCCCATACTGATTGTGCATTATCTTGACATCCGTGGAAGGGAGCATTCCCGTTTGGAGTACTACGCTATGATCATCATAACGCAAGGCTTGTTTAAATTTACGCTGTAGCGGTGTAGGATTATGTACCTTGGATGTTTCTTCCACTGGCCTCAGTTGTAGATGATCTGACCGTAGCGAACCTTGTAACGTTTGACCGCCATTTTGTCCTACTAGTGCAGCAGATGGAGTAGATGCCTGAAAATGAAAAAAGATTGTATTAAGTTTACGTTCAAGGGAGGAGAGGGAGGGAAGTAGCGACTTACCATTTTAGTTGGATAATAGAACAGGGAACTAGAGAGAGAGAGAAAATGTGCGTCCGTCACTCGTGTGATTCAACGATGGAATGATTCTCACTGTGGAAGGCTCGCTATTTATAAAGAAATGCTTGATTCTCATTGGATGATGATCCTCATTGGACAATAACATCAAGCTGATTCGAAATCTGGCCTCCGTTTACCCATCCGAGCCTTCGTTTTGGTGCTACAACCCAAAACGTCCCAAATTCTAACTCTGTCGTTTTTCGCCAATGTCCCAAAATCTTAAATGGTGTCTCACATCTAAACGAAGACAGATAGGAACAAGCCGTTTCTTTCACTGAATTTGTCTCACTCTTAGCTTTCAAACGAGCTATCGCACGACAAAATCCGTCCACTGGAAGCCAAAATCGAAGCAAGCTGTCCAGAGGGGGGGGACGTCAGTGAAATTTCAA
This sequence comes from Prostheceraeus crozeri, assembly GCA_907163375.1. Lineage (NCBI taxonomy): Eukaryota > Metazoa > Platyhelminthes > Polycladida > Euryleptidae > Prostheceraeus > Prostheceraeus crozeri. The sequence continues at coordinate 23,576 of CAJQUW010003953.1, forward strand.
AATTTGATGAAAAATGTTTTGGTGACGGTCCCAGGTCGAAATTCCACACTTTGGAAAATTTTCAAATTTTTACCCATACAAAGCCACTCTGACACTTAGGATTTTTTCAGGTGAGCGAGCTCCGACCTAAAATCTTGTAACCGCTCTAACTTTTGAACGAAGACAGATAGGAACAAGCCGATTCTTTCACTGAATTTGTCTCACTCTTAGCTTTCAAACGAGCTATCGCACGACAAAATCCGTCCACTGGAAGCCAAAATCGAAGCAAGCTGTCCAGAGGGGGGGGACGTCAGTGAAATTTCAAAATTTGATGAAAAATGTTTTGGTGACGGTCCCAGGTCGAAATTCCACACTTTGGAAAATTTTCAAATTTTTACCCATACAAAGTCACTCTGACACTTAGGATTTTTTCAGGTGAGCGAGCTCCGACCTAAAATCTTGTAACCGCTCTAACTTTTGAACGAAGACAGATAGGAACAAGCCGATTCTTTCACTGAATTTGTCTCACTCTTAGCTTTCAAACGAGCTATCGCACGACAAAATCCGTCCACTAGAAGCCAAAATCGAAGCAAGCTGTCCAGAGGGGGGGGGACGTCAGCGAAAATTTTTCTCTCCGATTGACTTGAAACTCACCATACCGATGCAGAATTTCACGCTGAATCCGAATCTGGCCTCCGTTTTCTCATCCGATGCTTCGTTTTGGCTCTACAGTAGGCAGCCATCGCAAAAATTCTAACTCTGTCGTTTTTTCGAAAAATGTTGAAAATTTTTTCTCTCCGATTGACTTGAAACTCACCATACAGATAGAGAATTTCACGCTGATTCCAAATCTGAAATCCGTTTTCCAATCCGATGCTTCGTTTTGAAGCTAGAGCCCAAAACGTCCCAAATTCTAACTCTGTCGTTTTTCGCCAATGTCCCAAAATCTTAAATGGCGTCTCACATCTAAACGAAGACAGATAGGAACAAGCCGATTCTTTCACTGAATTTGTCTCACTCTTAGCTTTCAAACGAGCTATCGCACGACAAAATCCGTCCACTAGAAGCCAAAATCGAAGCAAGCTGTCCAGAGGGGGGGGACATCAGCGAAAATTTTTTTTTCTCTCCGATTGACTTGAAACTCACCATACCGATGCAGAATTTCACACTGAATCCGAATCTGGCTTCCGTTTTCCCATCCGATGCTTCGTTTGGGCGCTACACACCAAAACGTCCCAAATTTTAACTCTGTTAAAATTTTGATGAAAAATTTTTTCTCGCCGATTGAGCTGGAAATCACACCACAGATGCAGAATTTTACGCTGAATCCGAATCTGGCAGCCATTTCACCATCCACGACAACCTAGACGGTCGCCCACGTCAACCTGGACGGTCGCCCACGTCAACCAGGCGGTCGGACCAACTCACCCGAGTCTCACACTCTGTCGTTGCAGAGGGGGGGGAGTCAGCGAACATGTTGTGAACGTGAACCCACCTGGCCGAAACACCACGACAGACCACAACCTCTGTCGTTCCAGAGGGGGGGGGACTCAGATTCGAAGCACCACGGCGGCCGACCACGACACTCTGCCGTTCCAGAGGGGGGGGGCGCCGGTCGAGTGTTTGTCACTTGCTTACTACTCATTGACATCGGATAACATTATTAGGACTAGACCGGACACAGCTGATTTACCGTGGCCTTTAAAGCCGTTCGGTAGCGACATGGAAATATTGTTTGTCTAAGCAAATTTCTGTATGAGGGAATTTAAAATATCGATAACAGCATGTCTCTGATCAGCTGATGTAATGCACGTTTTATCATTTGGAGTTGCTAGCTTAAACATTACTTTTAGGATCCCAATTACACTTACGAAGCAATTACAGCCGAGTTACTACACTATTCATCTGTTGTTCATTGTAGACATTTACGTACATGCAGCAAACGACTTGGCAACTAGATGATATGTGATCATCTAGGTGAAATCATGAATTATAGAAAGATATGTCTTTTTAGAATATCTTTTGTCATGTCTTTTTTGCAAAGTAGCAAGCATAGTCAAAGGGAATTGAGCTGACACATGTCACAACTCAATCAAGTTACAAGGCGTAATATCATGTCAATTATTGATCTTCGGTTGATGATCCCCAAAAATCCCTGATGGTGGTTATGAATCGAGTGGTTTCAGTATAGTGTTGCTCAGTGTCACCTCTCAATGATTGTCATTTCCTCTCAGAATGTAGACACAACACCACAGTCCTTCTGCTTAGAACATCGGAAATTCATTCCTAATTCGTCTTCTTTCTTAGGTCATCACTCCTGCGTCCATCGGCCAGTCTCACACCGCACACTCTTCTCACGATGTTCTTACAATCTTCATGATCTGATCACTATTCACGGCCCTTGTCCCGTACATCATCGTGCTGCGGACACAATCAGAACACACCTGACCTTTCATTTTGAAGGTTGGAGCTTTGGATGTCAGGAAAGGTGCATGTTCATGGAACTTCGACCATCCACATCCGGCGCACTTTTGAGAGGGCGGCGCGTTGTCGCGCACGGTTTTGGAGTTTGTAAAAATAGATCTTACGCATAGCGCGTCAACCTTGCCAGGCACAGGTTTTGGCAAGCCTAATTTCAGGAATTCTAGGAATAGATCGCTTACGTCTGGCGCGCTGGCACGTCAACCTGAAAAACCTGTTGTGCCTAGCACTGGCTTCGCGCTTGTTTTTAGAAATTCGAGAAGTATAACGACGGGTCAACGTCGGATCTGGCACTCTGGTGCGTCAACCCGAATCTGGTGAGCTGGCGTACCGAAATAGAATCTGGAGCGCCTGGTGCTGGCATAGAATTCAGAATTTCAACCAGATTTCAGAATGCCAACGCAAACAGACTTATCTTAACCTTTTGTGACACAGGGCACACAAAAGCTCCATATAACAACAGTAGGCGCTCAAGTTATAATAACGTGCACAGATCTTCTTTATTTATATAACATGCATATAAAGGTGTCGTATTTTTGTTAACTTAATCCTACGTGTTGCAGCTCCAACTGTTTTCATGATCATGTTCACCTTATTTTAATTGATAATATCTGCAAATACACTTGGATTCAGCCGTTTTCCACTTGCCACAAAACGGAAGTGGATCATCAGACAAGGATGATTGCCGAGTGCTTTCTATTAATGTCATCTGATCTTACGACAGTAACCCGCTCTGATCAATAATCCTGGTGTATGTCCTGGTGGACGTCCACCTATCATTTTGAAAAATATGAAAGTGAAATGTGATTCAGTAGATTGTAAGGACTACCAGAAACACAGATTAATTAATAATTTTTAACTTTAAATCATGTTTTTGAGGCTTATACTTTACAAACACTTTGTAAATCGATTCATATAAAGCTAGCTGTTTAGGCCTGCTGATGTTGTACAGCGTGTGAAGCATTGAACAGAAATAAATCATTGACTGAAATTTTCCGAGGAAAAAAAATAGAATTTCTGACGCAGAGAAAAAATAGAAACAGCAAAACCTACACAGCATCGAGAAAACTATATTATGTGATCAAGCTATCATGTGAATTTGATCTAAGTGAGGTATAGATGTCAGGGTGACAATCAAGGTGAGGTTATTGTTGTCAGAAGCCTCATCAACTTGAATCAATCACTGCACCCACCAAAGAACCACCTTTTCACTGCGGCTGATGGATTCGAACCACCGGTTGTGAAAGAATCAGTTGATATGGCTTTCTGTACATTAAATTTGGCGATTCTGCTATTTCTTTATTTATTTTGTGCATCAAATCTGTCAATTCTTATACAATTTAAACGAAGCAAATGCGCATTTCTCTGACAATTTATTTGCACTGACAGCAAATAAATATAACTCTTTAATAAATTTGAATGATGTTGTTAGTTAGCACAGTCTCGTCAGCTTTCAATCTAAACTGTCTCTTAACTATCAAACATGGCGAGTAGATTTACATCTATAACTTAGTGTGCAGGCATCATTTTGTGATGCTGTTGAAGTATGTAATTAAGAATCACGTTGATTCTCTTTTGTTGTAGTGCTTCTCTTGTGTCAGTGGATTTGTGTCGGAGTTGAAATACTCCACTCTGGTGCTATAGGAGTTCGCATTCAATCCCTGACTCTAAAAGAGCTAAGCAGCGTCGGACTTGTAAAAGTGGCAATGAGCATTTTTTGACATCTGCGTTCGGAGATGTTCTTAGCGAAATTGTAATCTCATGAGGTAATTTCATTGTACTCTTGCAACTTAATTGCTTCATCAATGGACATCCTGGAATATACATGGATTTAGAATACTTCCGTACTTGGAATTTTCGGATCCGGTAATTTATTAAGTAGGCCATCCGAATTAATCAATCTTTTACCGTTTCATGTAACAGCTTCTACAGACCCGAAAATTGAGTCAAAATATGAATAATCTTCGAACCTTTGTACGACGATCAAGATGTGCCACTGTGAATTTCCATGGTAATTAACTTAATTTCATTCTAAGTCAAACATTCTTTGAGACTCTTGTTACAAGCTTGATATTTTGCACGTTCTATGCTATTCAAATATGAACACGCCTACATTGCACATCGTCTAGGCAGTATGTAGGAAACACAGGGATAATTTTCAAAGATAAAAGTTTTCAAATATTTGTCAGATAGTTCTTAAACACCGCGAACATAATGTCCGTAAAGAAAGTGCTTCTTTCATATACAATTGATACATCAACTTTTTGAGTTGACACTGTGCCTACCAGAGTTGGAAAAGTCGGAATTGGAATTAATTCCGATCCGGAATTAATTCCATTTTTCGTCGGAATTGGAATTGGAATTGACCCTAATAAACCTCAATTCCACTTTTTCGATAGACCTGTGATAAATCTATTTGTACAAAAATTGAAATCGCAACGTCCAATCACAACAATTAACAATATTAATTTTTAAGAGATACGATACGCAACGATAAAAGAAAAACTTTAAACTTACAGTTCACTTCTTAATGTTGAATTCACTTCAATTCGATGGGACTCATTTATACCAAAATAATATCATAAATATCAGTGTCACTTATACCGTCAATCTTCAATTGCGCTCGCTGATGTGTTGCAGTATACGCTGCTGTGTTGTTGTTCGCTGGCGGGCAGTTGTTGTTGTTATTTCTGTAGTTAAGTTACACCGCGGGAGCCCGGAGTTCTTCTAACAGCTGCTGAAGATGTCGCATGTGTTGTTGGTGATAGTTGTGGTTGTGTCAATTTCTCATCGTTTCTAATTTATACCAATTTTTGAGACTTGACGATGAATCCTCTTTCTTTTGAAAATTGAAAGAGTTTCCTTTAATCTCTGACCGCTGGTTTTCTACTCGACTTCATTTCGCCCTTATCACGGAATTTCTAATCTCCTTTTTTAACATGGACCATTAATCAGTTTTCATGATGTCATTTTTATCGTCGTTTTTTCTTTCATCAGCAATCACGTTATTCGCACATTGAATTTCTTATCAGTTTATTAATCGATTTATTCGCATCTCATCTCTCTCTCTGCGTTTGATTCTTTGCTGACCGTTAATTTTCTTTTCTTTCTTTTTTTCACGAGATATTGAATATCTCGTTTACGAAACGAAGATGGCGTAGGCAGACCGGTTACACAAATACATGTACACAGGAATTATGAACTATGAGCATGAGAACGCACATAGGAACGACGCAAGGAACGGCACACAGGAACAACGAGGATAGGATAAGGGCACATGGGTTCGATTGAAGCGAAAAAACGTTAGATACATTAGCATAATACACTATACGCGACATGCAATTATCGGAATTGAATCTTATAAGGGAATTGGAATTGAAGTGAACTGTTTCGACTGGAATTGGAATTGGAGTTGGAATTAAAATTTCTGACCTGGAATTGGAATTGGAATTTAAAAAATTCAGTGGAATTTTTCCAGCTCTGGTGCCTACTACATTGTAAAGCAGCTACTATTTTGGAAACACTAAGGCAACCCAAAGCTGCATTTAAAGCAAAAGTCAAAGTCGGGATGGTGTATATTTTGAATGACACTTTCAAGTGGAAATAATAGCCTATGGGTAACAATATCCACTCCCATTAGATTAGCAACAAACATGCTGTCATTTCCAGTGATGAAGCAACATTGCTCAACTAGGCGACTGAAACATGCGACCTAATTTACAAATCAAACTAGGCTCAATTTTTTTGTTGACATGGCATGTTGAGAACTTCCAACCATTGCATCCATTTAGAGTACCTCAGAATGGTGACTATTTTTTCCATAAATAGTTTCAAATCATGAACTTTCACGGCGATTTTTTATTTTAAAACTGTTGACATGTTGTCTGCAGTGTAAAGCACTCTGAGACTTAATTTTAGGACATTTTGAGACCAACTTTTAAAAATTTTCATTCAACGCTTTTTGTAACTAACTTATCGATTGAGCCATTTTGAACATACTCATCATTTTACTTTTACATTTTCTATTTTGTGAGCGATTTTGTTATGTCTTGAAATTTATTGCATGCGACTTAAATAAAACATAAAGCCAATTTTTCTAAAAATTATTTTGAGAACACTTTCGTGTCCATGCCCCAAAATTTCAAAAAACGTGCTAACACCATGACGATGGCTACAGCGACTATCATTGATGAACATCAGAGGGCAATGCATCATTAATTAATTTTGTGATAATAATAATCTGCCACATTTGTGACAGGGAATTTTCAGAAGATAGCCAATAACAGTAGAAATTCATACATTGACAAGTTTTCCCCATTATGCAGCGCGAGAATTGGAAAACAAACCGAAAACAAACATATACATGTTCAGAAATGGTGCTATTGTGGTAAATGCATGCATAATAGTGGTGGATCGGATTTGGAATTTTATAATCCAGCTGGATTTGGAGAGTAGAACTAATCTTCTTGCGTAAATTTGTTTTTTTCTTCTAAACTGTGTCCACAGCCAGATACCAATTTCTGCCAAAATACAAGGTAGGATTATCGCCTGCCAATCAACAAATTTCATGTTTTTCAAAAGATGTATAACAAGAAAATGCACTACACACGTACATAAATTGAGGTCCTGCATCTTTCACATTACTCGCAAGGATAGGTCGTTGGACTGTGTGGATTACGCATCAATCAATCAATTCAATTTTATTCACTGCATGGAGCATGCGTGACTCATAGAGCACCTTCGAAATGGCCAACTGCATTATTCGGACGTGAATTGTATAAATTCTGAATTAAGAGTTAACGACTCACTAATCAGAACACTTGTGATTGTGCTTATTACAAAAACATTAAAATGGTACCTATGGCAAGTGGCTACCACTTAGTGGCATGGAAACTGTAATCTGAAGATTATGCGAAATCTAATCGAACAATTTCATTCACGCCAAGAGTAAATTCATTTTCGATCTATCTTTTCAAGATTGGAGTCATTTCAAGGCACATCATCTTGGATTTTCAAAGGAAAGCATTCTACAGCCTGAGAAAATTTAATAAAAATTTCGCTAATTTAAAATTTGCGCTACTATCTGTTTACACAAATAGCATAGTAAAACACTTTTTCAGAATTAAAGCCACTCGGTAGCGACATTCGCTTGTGGCCATCAGCTAATAGTGTATTAAATAGGCGTCCAGTCCTAATAATGTTATCCGATGTTTATGCGCAAGTCCATGTCTAACCACTACTTATCAACAGATAATTTTTCATTTGATCATAGAATCAAATAAAAAGTATGCAGAGCGGTGTCTTATTGATCCTTCCACGATTTCTGATGTCAACGAGTACCAGCCATGAGGCTACTTTCCTCTCATGGCAAGATATGTTCTATTTCCAATTCACTTTTGCACAACAGAAGGCAAAGCGCAAGTCCATGTTCAACAAATCCTCATGAATAAGCAGTTTTTCATTTGATCACAGAATCAAACAGAAGGTATGTAGATTGGTGTTTTATTGATCTATCCACGATTTCTGACGTGCAGTATTTGTAATGCGGCTACTTTCCTCTCATGGCAAGACATGCTGTATTTCCAATGCACTTTACATACGAAAGGCAAAGCGCAATTAAGTCCATGTCCAACAAATCCTCATGAAGATGTAGTGTTTCATTTGATCACAGAATCAAACAGAAGGTATGTAGAGTGATGTTTTATTGATCCATCCACGATTTCTGATGTCAACAATTAATTCTCATGCGGCCACTTTCCTCTCAAGCTAAAATATACTCAATTTCCAATGCACTTTACACACGGAAGGCAAAGCGCAAGTCCATATCTAACCACTACTTATCAACAGGTAATATTTCATTTGACCATAGAATCAAATAAAAAGTATACAGAGCGGTGTCTTATTGATTCTTCCACGATTTCTGATGTCAACGAGTACCAGTCATGAGGCTACTTTCCTCTCATGGCAAGAAAAGCTCTATTTCCAAAGCACTTTACACACAGAAGGCAAAGCGCAAGTCCATGTCCAACAAATCCTCATGAATAAGCAGTTTTTCATTTGATCACAGAATCAAACAGAAGGTATGTAGATTGATGTTTTATTGATCTATCCACGATTTCTGACGTCGAGTATTTGTAATGCGGCTACTTTCCTCTCATGGCAAGATATGCTGTATTTCCAATGCACTTTACACTACAGAAGGCAAAGCGCAAGTACATACCTTCTGTTTGATTCTGTGAGCAAATGAAAAACTGCTTATTCATGAGGAATTGTTGAACATGGACTTGCGTTTTGCCTTCTGTTGTGCAAAAGTGAATTGGAAATAGAGCATGTCTTGCCATGAGAGGAAGGTAGCTTCATGACTGGTACTCGTTGACATCAGAAATCGTGGATGGATCAATAAAACACCGCCCTGCATACTTTTTATTTGATTCTATGATCAAATGAAACACTACATCTTCATGAGGATTTGTTGGACATGGACTTTCACTTTGTCTTCTGTGTGTAAAGTACTTTGAAAGTAGAACATATCTTGCCATGAGAGGAAAGTAGCTGCGTGACAAGTACTCGTTGACATCAGAAATCGTAAATGGATCATTAAAACATCACTCTACATACCCTCTGTTTGTTTCTATGATTGAATGAAAAAGTACCTGTTGATAAGTAGTTGCTAGACATGGACTTGCGCTTTGCCTTCTGTAGTGTAAAGTGCATTGGAAATTGAGTATATCCCGTTAGATCGCCCGCCTCCGGTACGTGTTCGTTACACGAACTCGGCCCGGTAAACGGGTCGTTCCTACCGTCACGTAACCGGTACGAGCTCGTGTACCCGAAGGAGGTTCCAAAAAAAAATCCGCCCTGCTGCTTGATTTACGGGCTTTTATTTAATCTCCAGTGCTCTGTATTTTAGCTGGAGATTAAATGAAAGCCCGTTTTTACAAGCAACAGGGCGGATCCTAACTAAAGAGAAAAGTCAGACATGTCAAATAATAGGTTTATTCTTCATGAAATTATAGCCACGTACCACAGTAACACTGCCTGGGATAGTTGACTAAAATAACAGTACCTGGGAAGTTTGACTGCAGTTCGGCAACACTTAAACAATTCCTTGTGCAGTAATTGCCTTCACACTTGCAAACAGTTCCACGTAGAATCCATGTATAGGCCTACTTGGTTTGATATCCCAATCTTATCCGGAAATAAGAGAATCATTGTCTCTGAAAAAGGAAATATTTTTCAATGACATTTCAGGCTGGATTCATACGATCGCAAAAAGCAAGGATATGTATAGGATGCATCTATGCAAGAATTACATGGTGAATTATATATAAAAGCACAAATGAAACAAAATTTGTAAATTAAATTAAGCAGCATTTACTATGCCAGCATCAATTATAAATAGCATGCAAAATTATGATGAGATGAACATTCAAGTCAATGTATGAATTAAACAGAGCTTCTGTAGACCTAAAATAACAAGCAATGCGTCAATCATGTCGCAAAGCATCTGCAAGCATACTTTAGGCCTAGATAGATCTTATCACGTTTGTTTAAATTTTGGCATCTAACATTGTAGGAGAGATTATTACGCCTCTTACCTCAATTCACTAGTTCTTACATAAGACAGTTTCAAAATGAAGTTGTAACCTAAATCACACTTGTCTACAGTTTGCTTTCCAATGAACTTGGTTTCTGTTTTCTGAACGAACTGTAGACAAATGTGATTTAGGTTAAAACTTCACTTTGAAACTATAAGTAGCAAAAGTATGCGTGCAGATGCTTTGCGAACCAACGCTTGATCATTGATGATGTCGCTGATGAAATACAATTATATAAACTAACCAGTTAGCAGTAGAAGAAGCAACATCCCCGTGACGCCTGCATAATACCTTTCACATTAAGCTTGTTTCAATCGGATCATTAACACATTTCAAGAACTTAATACAAGCCATGATAAAAGCGAAATTAATGTGAAAAGCACTACAGTCCCTATCAAATCATCTTATATGAATAAATAATAATGCGATGAATTATTTGTATCTACTAAATACGGGAGGTTTGCACCGTACAGCTTTACTGATGCAGGTCTCATTGTAAACTGCACACCACTAAAACAGCAGTTACAGTAATATATCCGCTAAACTTAACAGAAAATATTCGTAAGAAACTTGAAAATGATGAGTCACAATTTGATGACATCAATTAAAATCCGCTAATATCAGATAGAGCGTCTCTACGGATATTTTCTGTTCGGAGTGTAAAAACAGCAGTGAAAGTAATTTTAGCTGCTGATTTTAACGAATATTTGTTGTTTATAGTGCACTTGCATTAGTCACTCGCTGTGACAAAGATAGTTTTTTTAACTACAATACATCATATCACTTGGCTCTCCTCCGAACTTCTATAGGAATAGGAATAAACTCACGAGGATGCTACTGCCTTCCCTGAAAACTAGACAAATTGATTTTGTTTACATCTGCATCAGCACCTTACAGTATCTCCCCAAAACCGCCGGTTAATCAGGGTTTGTACACCTAACGTCAGCCAGATAGCTAGACTCCAGCTAAAATTTTAGGCATGAAGCATTTCAGGAGAATGCAGTTTACTTTCCCTCCATAGAATAATATCCATATCAATGAAGAAATTTGAATATTGAAAGTAAATCAATCTCAAGATGACTGCAGACTTATGATTCTTGTTTTTTTCCATGATTGATCATCATAATCCATTGCAAACGATCTTGAGCAGAGTGATATTCCAGCATGCCTATGAACGATTCTACAGGTGATTTTGTGATTTCATCTTTATAGTTGACATGTCATTGATCTTCATGAAATGATAATGGGCAATTCCGTAAATAACGCACGTACGTTCTGACACACAATCTTCATTTCTCATCATGAAGCAATGCGATTCTATCCATGAAAATTGCACCATACCATGCCAAAATAGTATGAAATATTTATCACTTTTCAAATATTCAACAGTAGTCCCTCTAGCGTCGAAAGAGGGACTGCCATTAATTAACTAATTAAATTGTTTTTACTAATTATATTGAAGGGACTACTATAATGTTTCAGAACGTTCGTGCGTTATTTATGAAATTGTTCTTATCGTTGTGAATGAATTATCTTTCAGGTTCAGACAAGACACTAAGGCTCATGCTATAAAAAACCCAGTTGCTCACCAGCTTATCAAGAATTTTCTGTACTGCTCGTTGGGCATTTCATGACTAATCGTCCACAATTCAATTACAATTCATTGCTACGATGATGTAACGTTAATGAGAGATGTTGTTTCATGTCGGTACAGCGCACGTCCAATGTAATTAAATATTGAATAGGCTTATTGAACGCTTTCCTTCTGATGAGTCCATAGAGTTAGATTTGTAAACTACACAACAACACTGCGTGACACATTCACAGATGACTGCTAATTTGTATTCGTTACGAATACATGCTGGAAATGTCTCATGTCAGCTCAAGATGACACAGATATCTATCAATCCGAACTCTGTGCCCCGACCGCACTCAAAAGATAGGCTCTAATTAGTGTATCTGACATGCGTGTGGAAGTGACAACAAGCCACGAGGCCGATTAGTCATCACAAAATCTGACAGATGAGACCACACTATGCCCATAGAGGTCTATACCTTATTGATGTCACAAAGCAAAAACACCTCGATGGAATGCTGCATAAAATCGATATGTTGCAGGAAGTGTTGAGAAATTAAGCATGTTTATCAAAATAGCGAATGAAGATAGAACTAATGCATTGCTGAATTAGTGAACAGTGAAAACATGAATGTTGTTCAGGTGTTCTAAAGCATGAATCATTGCACCAGAGAAATCAGTCAAGTCACTGAAGTCAGCTGAAGACATTGTATGAGATTGCAGTGCATGGCTCGATAGAAAATGTGCCCCTCCATCTCAAAATAATATGCGCATGTTATGCTCCACTGCAGTAAGATTCTGACTAACATTTGTTGCTTCGAAATTGCATGCATTATGCTATGAAATACTCAAGATGGCTAATAAAAACATGTTAGGGACATATCAATAATCAGGATTTACTAAGCAGGTGGGAAGTATTTTGGGATACCGTACATAAATTAACACTTTAGATATTCACGCAGTTTGCAACTGCACGGTCTATGTCCACTTGCTGAATGATAATTGTGCTTTTTACTTTTATCTTTCCTAAGTCAAAATAACATGTTGTCATTAAAAGAGAATCCTCTCTACTAGTACAGGGATTATTATTGGAAATTAAATATTGGTGGTCTACGTGGCACGGTGGCTAAGTGCTTGGCTAGCGATCTTTCGGTCCAGAGGTCGAGCCAAAGTGTCATAGGAAGTCGTCAGGAAGGGCTTCCGGACCAAATGGTCACAGCCAGAATAAAGTCTGACTCTGTGTCAACACAGTCAAGCCCCAAGTAAGGTAGAGGAGACGTTGACCTTAGAGTCCACAATTCACTTCAACTAATTAAAAAACATAATATTGCATGAATTATCAGACTGAAATGAAGTTATATCACGTCATCATTATTACGTAATGCATCATAGGCTATGCTTAACATTAATCGTGCATACATAAGCCTACAACGATCAAGGATACAATCAGAACACTAGAAGCTTCAGAGATGAAACAATACATATAATATGTCCGACATTACAGTTTAGTTGATCATCAGTCTGCAGCTGCGACCCCTATCCTGTTTTTCTGAAATATTTTAATATAATATAACAATGCAAAAAGTAGTCCACTGCAGGGGAAGGAGAAAATTAATTTATTTGAAATTAATTGATTGATGAACCATCTTCAATTCAATTAATGGGGATTGGATCAGCTGCCAACTATTCCAATTAATTGCAATTATTCACAAGCAAAAAAAGCGATTTATTGAACGACTACTGCAAGTTATAATGTACAATTAATAGGTCTACACAGTCGATGATGTGATACTCTGTAGGTATACTCGTTTTTGAAACGAAGAAATGTTTGTTGTTAGCCTAATGCGAAGCTTGATGTTAATAATCTACACCATTCATTTAAACTTTAATTTAAAAGTCTCTAACTAGTAAATATAAATACTTCGTATTTTCTCTTAGATAAAAGTCAAATTAAGGTCACGATGGTCAGTGACAGTGTTTGAACCGAAAAATATTGCGCATATATATTATAAAAATATAATGAATATTAATTATCAGTCATTGCTTGATATTGCTATCAGAACATTTTCATGTTTATCATGCAAATTAGTTCAACGAGCAGTGGTGCAGAAAATGCATGCTTGTGATTGCAAATTCTATTTCTGCAAGTGTTTTGATGCACTTTCGTAGACCTGTGTGCTGTGGAACTAACGTTCTAAGTGTTAATCAATCAATTGTCCGTCACCAGCGGAAAGATCTACCTAGATTTGGCAATGATAAAAAATAATTGCAATTATTGTCAACTAATTGATTGCTCATGTGATCCAATTCAGTCAATTGATTTTCAGCAAAAAAATGGGACCAATTAAATTGCCAATAATTTTTTCCAACCCTAGTTTGTGTTCCAGTACCGTATGAACTCCATCTCAATTATCCTTCGTCTTGCGACATGTGATATAAATTTCAACAGTAGGCTACTTCGATAGTTTCCTACAGAAAATGTACCCTTTAATCAATTGATATTTTAAGATCATACTCGCGCTATCTTGCATCGCAATGTAGCCACATGATTATGGGCTTCATAACCGTGCACTGTATTACAAGCATTTTATCAATTGATTCAAATAAATTCACAAATATATACTTCAAGCATCATCTGAACACTTTCATGTTAAAATATAAGATAGAAGTGCAACTATCAATTACAACTATGCTATGAATCTGTTCGGTTTCGCATCATTGCCCTATCTAATTATAAAAAATTGAAGTACAGCCTGGAAACCAAAAATTAATTGCATTGCAATTTATTGGTCACAATGATTACTGTAACCCAAATATTCCAATTAATTGCTGTTACAGAAAAATTGCGATTGATTGATTGCAGTCTTGTCAATAATTGTTATCCATTGATTGATTTGTAATGAAGTTTGAATTTTTGAGTTGTTGGTTGAATTTTTTTGGTTGGAATTACCACACCGGTCAGATCCCGAAAAATTCTCGATAACCGGCTTTTAAGTTCCATCCTTTTTACTATCTCGGTTGCACGCTATTATTTTATAAAATGGAAATTGCAATCATGTACATGCCAGATGAGTAACGAGTGATAAACCTACAGACTTCGATTAGGCTAAATAAAAGATAGGCCTTAATAGTTGCAGATTCTATGCTAATTTGCATTAGGCGTGGGTACCGCAAGTTACTTGTGTGTCCACTTACAATTTTTTATTTCCAAAGATATTACAAAGATGACTAATACTGTTGGCCTACTCAATCACACTTGCAACTATTCTGAATGTCATCGTGACAGTTCAAAGCGTGATCACAATCAATAGTCAAGATTTATGCAGAGCTACAGCTAGTAAGGCCTATATTATCCACTCAAGCAGCTGCTTGAGAGAAGAGCATGAAAACTCAGCAATTATGAATATTCACCTTGTGTGAAAATATGTAAGTATCACCACTAAAGGATCACACAATGACTATTAAAATAAAATTGTAGAGCGCGTTTGGACTAGACTGATGAACTAGGAAAAATAATAGGAGAAACACTCATTCTCCTGATGAAAACACTCTTTTGGAAGACAATCATTTTCAGGCGGTTCCTATTAGTCTCACTAACTAGTTCCATGCAATAAGTGGGAAGTTTAGAACGAAATGGAGAACACTTATTCATCTAGAACCGGCTATCAACAATTTGCACAGACAAAGCTCACTTGATTAGATGCTATAGCCTACCTCAAGCACAAACCATACTGAGTGTTACTTTGTACACTTGACATACAGGTAACTTACTGATGCTGTCACACATTTATCAAGGAGTAAGTGACAGCAGATAGTGCATGACAATATAGGAATCAATATCACCGAATTGAAAAAATCTGCTTTCCACTTATGACTTGCATTCATTCACATTCGCGAAGGAGTAAGTGACAGCGGACAATTGATGAAAATACAGCAATAAATCTCAGTCGAATAATACTTGATTCCAGGTCTGCATGCTTGCTCTCGACAAAACGGTGGTCTGCCTAAATTCGTATCTCCGAGGAACCGAATATGTTTAAACAAAATTATTAAAATAACCAGATAGAGTTTTATTCTGGTTTTATCATGTAGGCTTTTCCTCGATAGCCCACTCATGAATGAATTAGCATTTAGGCAATGCTTCAGCAGTGTTGAGATGCAACGATGCAAGTATATTCACCTACATCACTAGAACATTATATTTTGTAGAAGGGTAATTCTATCTTTGGGTATTACTTTGTTGAACTGAGGGTTAGAGAGAAAAGCAAGACTATAGAGTAAGTACCTTTTCTGTGAGCAAGACTATTGAGAAGAGGTTCATCAATATTCATGATCAAATTCTACCTCGCCACGGGAATTCAACCTCGAGGCAAAAGAATTAGAAGATTCCAGGAAACGAACAAGTGTACTTGAGCAGATGCCGCAGAGAAAAGCTGTGTAACAAACTATGCTACAATTTTGAATAATTTTTGATGAATGAGAGCAAAACAGATCTAAGAAGTTTTCAATTATTTAGATGTTTTGCGTTGTATCAAAAAACATCAATTTTTTGACAAAAATTGCCACTTTTATCAATTATATTATTTATCTGCTTTTCTTTTAATGACGAAAGTAATTGAATTCGAACTGTCACAGCTGATTTAATTGTATTACACGAAAGAAATCTATTTTGACAATTTTCACACAACTTTAGAGCTTGGAATTGATCGAGAAAACATTTGCCGGCACTAAAAAATAAGTTATGACGGCATAATATCTCGGATTTTGATTACTCAAGCACGACAAAAATCATTTGTAGTTGAAGGCATTGATTTCCACAACGTGGAAGGTTGATGTTCCCATAGATGATTATGCAATTCCAGTTCAAGCCAATGCAACTCCTTGATAAGATTGAGTGTCCTAGCCAAGAAGTGCTTCGGTCAGCGGTTATATTGCCTAAATTGGCAATGATTCAGAATTGCGGAAAATTTTAGGTTCGACTACAAATTATGCGAAGAATTAACACCAAACATTCATATGAACCGCATCCTTTTGCAGCTCTACAAAGCGTCTGTCGCACCACTGTGATGAGACCACAATGTGAGATGCCATTTATCTGTGACATGATGTAAAAGGACTGAAAAGCAGCGGAAATTTTGTAATAGTAATTCTTGATTTAATTGCAGCATTTCAATCATTTAGCAACGACAATGGTTACAAGCCACGGCTAATCAAATTACCGCTTGCAGCATATTCCTGAAAATGTACAAATTGTAGAGAGAAATGCATATTTTCTCAAAATTTTCAGTTGGTATTCAAATAATAACAGAAAATTTTATGTGGACGGGAATGCTTCGTGTGTACAGCAATAGCCGGGTGCCCGAACTAAATACATATATCTTCCGGCGACCACCGTTATCCCATTATAATTCCGACCTCTGCCCGACCAATTTTTTTAGTTTTGAAATGGTCTAAAACCACTTCAGTGTCAACCTGCTTTCGAAGGAAGTAGCCCTAGTGAGCACAGAATGCGTCTCAAGTCATTTCATGCTTCACGAAGTTTTCCCGCTACCCAGCTTCGTTACGAATTCGTTACGCGGGTGGGCGATCTAACGGGATTTTAGCGTGAGAGGAAAGTAGCCGCATGAGAATTAATTGTTGACATCAGAAATCGTGGATGGATCAATAAAACATCACTCTACATACCTTCTGTTTGATTCTGTGATCAAATGAAAAACTGCTTTAGAGTGATGTTTTATTGATCCATCCACGATTTCTGATGTCAACAATTAATTCTCATGCGGCTACTTTCAGTAGTGAAAACTGTGCCCTACTTGCGACGGATAGGTACATGGATAGGTACATGTAAAATTTAGTGTTATCAATAGGTACATGGATAGGTACATTTATAATTCAGTGTTATGAATAGGTACATGGATAGGTACATGTATAATTCAGTGTTATGAATAGGAACAAGTATGAGATCTGTTTTACTGGATAGGTACATGTGTTTGGTACACTCGGTTGAGTACACTGTGTTTCGGAACGTCTATGATCGAACTTGTGCGGTTTGGTTCTGAGCACTTGGGTACGTACCAGGGTTGTAACCGGTTGCCGGTTGACCGGCGCCGGTTACCGGTTGGGTTGGGTTGGGTTGAGGTTTTGCCAACCGGCCGACCGGCACCGGTTGAAAAACCAGTCGAGGATCATCCAACAAATTTTCAGATTCTTGAAAAATGATTGAACAATTTTAAAAGTAAGCGAATATTTGTTCAAAGGTAGTTTACATGTATGATTATCCCTCCGCATGATCTGGTCATGAAAATTGAGTTGTGGTTAGAAGGCTCTATGAGTATTTTTATTTTCTACATCGGTCTACTATGTTACATGACAAATCGAAAATAGACCGATAACTTAAAATCGATGTGGTCAGTCGATTTAGTTATGCTTGTGACATCAACTAATAACTCCGATGATTATGATTGGTGGTAGGGGACCTGTAGGTTGTGTTTGTTCTCATTCAGAGGTCGGATAAACAATAATGTATGAGAAATCTCTTGTTCTGTTATCCCATCAGTCAAGACGGCTGCTGCTGTGAATGTGGAAATCCGACTACAGTAGACTATTGATATCACATTTGACATTCACATCTCGTCAGCTCAACATGATTGGACAATTCATCTAATCAAGTGACGTCATTCCGAGTTACCTCTGTCTCTATCTTCGCTTTGGTATAAAGATATCTTATCACGTGATATCCCGGTTAATACTCTGCTAAGCAACAAACCATTCATTATCAATGTTAGATGAAGTTGTGTTTAGTTAGGACAAACGAGTTCCACTCATGACAACGGCGATGGCCAACATGGACCCAGATAGGCTGTCATCAGAAATGATAACGTCAATGCTTAAGAAAAAGGAACTGATTCTCAAGAAACACAGCAGCACACATGAAGTCTGGAGGAGTATGTCACTGATATGCACAACTACTTCTACAGATGAATCAGAACATATTTTGGGATGGTGCGCGTGTAACCACTGTTATCGTGGCTTCAGAACTCATAGCAAGGCTGACTGTGAAGGTCGTCGAAAGAACTTTGGTCTGAGCACACTTACAAGACACGTATCGAACTGCCCAAAGAAGTCATCAACTCTAAATTCTACGTCATCATCCAGTGGATTGACTAATAAAGTACCTCCAACTCAAAGTAGTATGATGCGTAATATTTTCAATAAGCGTGGAATAACATCAGATGTTCAAGAGCGTCTTAAGAGAGCTGAAGCTATGTTTGTTGTCAGTTCCTCTAGCAGTTATCGATCAGTAGAAAACCCAGGTCTCAAACAGCTGGCCACCGAATGCATCGCAATCGGTGCAGAATTCGGAAAGATACCTATCGAAAACATATGGTAGTGAAGAAATACAATCAAGAAGGTGTGCACCGACTCAATTCAGTCTTTCATATCAAATATAAAAGCTGTATTACATGAACCAATCGTACGCGGTGAAATAGCATGTACTACTGATCTGTGGACAGACGATGTTAACCGACGACACTATCTCGATCTAACTGCCTTCTGGATAAGTGATAGTTTGAACCTGAAACATACTATGTTGAGATGTAAAGTTTTTCCGGATGAACGAAAGACCGGGGAAAATATCGCCAAAGAGTTACATGATATTTTTGATGAATTTGGATTACTAAAAGGAAAAACTTTCATTACTACAGATTGTGGTGCAAACATTGTAGCAGCGTTGCACGATGAGCCGAGACTTGCATGTTTTGCTCATCGATTGAATACTGTGCTTCATGATGGATTTTCTTCGACAGAAGCAGAGTGCGAATCTTTTCACTGTTTTAACTCAGCTGTTCGCGACCTTATTTCATACATACATCGTTCAGGTATTTCTCAAGAGTCATTCCCAATCAAAATCAAGCGTTACAGTGGTACGAGGCCATGGCGATCATACTACTCAGTTCATATTGCACTTGCGCGCTCATATGCCTGTCTTCAGGAATCTTTATCTTCTGTTGGCCAAATTCATCGACTGAGCAATATTTCATGTGATTTGTGTACAGCTATCGCTGATCATTTCTCTCAATATAATTCTGTGTTTGATTTTCTAGAATCCAGTAATACGCCGACTTTGCAGAATGTACTACCTTCATACTATTTAGTTAGAGATAAAATTTGTTCAGCTGTTATCACCGATTCAATTGTTATATCGACTCTGAAGAAGAACATTAAGAAATCTCTTGATTCCAAATACTGGACGAATATTAAGACAACACATGTTCTTGCAACTGTTTTTGACCCAGGCTTCAGGCAATTGACTTTTATTCCTGAACTCAAAGATCGCGATACCTTGTTGAAGGACTCAATGGTAAATCTTCAAGTGCTAGCAGCAGACGTTTTCACAATCAATGATTCACAAAATCAAAGACAAGAGGAAGAAAGAGTAGAGAAACGGCCAAGGATTACCGTTGAAAATAGCACTACCGAAATTGACCCCTTCGCCTCGATGAGAAATAGTAGGCCTACATCAGATAATGAGTCTATTCACAGGAATACATGTATATCGGACAAAGTGAAGTATGAGCTTCAGCGCTATACTAAAAGTGAGCGAATAACTTCGGATTCAAGGAATCCATTGATTTTTTGGCAGCGAGAGCGGGATGCATTTCCACTGTTATCGCAGATAAGCCGTCGGATTTTCGTGGCCCAAGCATCAAGCGGAGAAAGTGAGCGACATTTTTCTATCGCCGGAAAGATAGCCTCCTCCGATTCGATCTTTACTATCGGCAAGCAGTTTCGAAACTTTAGTTGTGCTTAAAGAAGCTCATATTAATGGTCTTTGGTAGTTGACGTGAATGTTACTTGCATATCCAATCAGTTTTCATATTGATTCATAGAATTCTTATGAATTAATTTTGTAATTATAACTCAGTCTGACATGAGCGTACGTTTTTGCAATACTAAATCTCACATGATAAAGATTAAACAATCATTGGTAACGTATCTGTAAATGCCAGATCCACTTTCTAAATTATTTCATTTTAATATTTAATTCATGAATTGAAATGATGATTGTTATAATAATACATAACTAATAATAACTATATACATGTATAATAAAAATAGTACCGTAAATAAAAATGTATTGTATATATATATATATATATATATATATATATATATATATATATATATATATATATGAGCAAAAAACATGTCATTAGAAAATTGCCGGTCGACCGGCCGGTTGGGTTGAGATTTTCCACACCGGTTACCGGTTGGGTTGGGTCGAGTAAAACCTGACCGGTTACAACCCTGGTACGTACCGATAGACGTCCGTTGTTTGATTTTGAATGGGTTTGCTCAATTGCGACTATTGTGACAATTATTTTAAATGTAGCACTATTTACCCCCACCCCCCCCCCCCCCCCCCCCCCCCCCCCCCCCCCCCCCCCCCCCCCCCCCCCCCCCCCCCCCCCCCCCCCCCCCCACCCCCCCCCCCCCCCCCCCCCCCCCCCCCCCCCCCCCCCCCCCCCCCACCCCCCCCCCCCCCCCCCCCCCCCCCCCCCCCCCCCACCCCCCCCCCCCCCCCCCCCCCCCCCCCCCCCCCCCCCCCCCCCCCCCCCCCCCCCCACCCCCCCCCCCCCCCCCCCCCCCCCCCCCCCCCCCCCCCCCCCCCCCCCCCCCCCCCCCCCCCCCCCCACCCCCCCCCCCCCCCCCCCCCCCCACCCCCCCCCCCCCCCCCCCCCCCCCCACCCCCCCCCCCCCCCCCCCCCCCCCCCCCCCCCCCCCCCCCA
>CAJQUW010003954.1:0-191820 GCA_907163375.1 Prostheceraeus crozeri
ATCTAGTTCGCTGCAATTTGCTTGTTAAGTAGTTTCACACATAGGTAATCACGAAAGGGTCGAAAGAAACAATTTGCAGTTTGTCAATCAGTAGCCAATGAGATCTCCTGTCAAACCCCTTTTCCAAATCAATTGCAAGCATGTGGCATGCATCATCACTTTCATCTTATTCATGTATGATGCATTGCGAACTATTAATCAGGGCACAAGTTCAGATTGTTTCATAAAAAATGGATCACCCTTAAACATCGCCCTAACTTCAACTTTGTCTAACTCCGCCACACTTAAACGAATTTCTCTGAAATTTGGAAGATATGTCAGTTGTGCTTACTAATATCATTGTTGGAAATTTCAAGCATGAATATTGAGTTGTTTTCCTGTTATAGATAAAAAAGTAGTAGATAATTTGATCTTCATTTAGCAATGTTACACAAAATCATACCTCACTCTTATAAAATTACATTTGTTTCTTTTGTTATGTAATATGTTGTTTTACAAGCCAAAAGCTATCAAGCAAAATAAAAATAAAGAAAATCGGTCAATCAGAGCCAGTACAGCACCATTATTCATCAACAATAATGTAACTGCTACATGTGATTAACTGGACTTCATGTTCCATATCTTCCTGACTTCGTTGCGGTGGTGTTGGCAGCACTCCTGATTGCTTTCAGCTAGAAATCTATCTCTTACCGGTTGAAAACAATACAAAGCACAAATTAACAATAACGAGATCGCATTCACAAAAGGCAAAGTGTCAGCCTTGCTAGAACTAGAGTTTTCTTTGCGAGATACAAGCAAGCGACTAACGAATGAACATTGGCCAAATGACAGATCAACTTGGTGATCCATCGACTTGGTTATTTATGGATGATAATGCTACGTGTCACAGGAGTAGTAGAGCCAACTTATGCAAGTCTCAATTAGGGCTTAGGACATTATCTTGGCCAGCTCGTTCTCCTGATCTGAATCCCATAGAAAATGTATGGAGTATTCTAAAACGTAACGTTCGTCGTTCACTGCTACCTACAGATGGCGTATCACAACTTACGTCACTGTTAAAAAGAGAGTGGAGAAAGTTAGATCAGTCAAAAATCAACGATATCATCGAATCAATGTCTAGACGAATTGGTAATGTCATTGACAATAAGGGTAGAGCCACAAAATATTAGCTTCTTAAGAACCGTTACTGTATCATAGCATTTAAATATATTAGGGACATGAAATAACATGAAAAATGCTTTCTGTATCATACTTATGTTTTATTTAGTCAAATTTTAGGATGATCCACTTTTTATGAAACGGACTGTATATTTCCATATCTATGGATATGACTGATGGTATAGTAATGATTCACAATTTCCATTTAAGATGCGAGCTGGCATATGTGTATTAAGGAAATTGGACGGGCATTTGTCAATGATGGCATCCCAATTTTTGGCACAGGAGCAATATCTCACGTTGTTTCAAATAATGAACTTGATGATTTATCTTCCATTGGAGAATCCCGTCAAAACAGTATCTTTGCTAAATCGAATTTATTCGTGCGAGATCTTTCAAGCACCACCGGTGTTACTCTTACTTTCCCCTTCTCTTACTTTCCGAGGGGAATGTGTAATGTAGCTTAGACTTTCAGGGAGAGAGACAGTCGCAGTTTTTGGAAGCTCACTCTTATATCAAGATAGTCTGTTTCCTGGGGGTAACTGCATCACACATAAACCTCGAGTCTATGTTTTCTCCCGGAAAATTAAAGATAGGGGGAACTAAGTATCATAGCACCGGTGTCCATCGTCAGACAAGTGAGAAGAGACATTGCCATTGATGACAGCAGTTCACAGGGACGGACAAAACTTATCAAGATAAAGTTGTATAATGATATGATATTGCAGAGGGCGGGAGGACCATAATTCAATGCGAAAGCAAAACTGATTCAATACTCTCCCGATATGAATAAAGAATAAAATACATGTATATCGCCACAAGTTGTATCTACATGGGGACATGAAATACCAGACTACTAATATAATACTAACCGCATGATGATAGCAAATCGTAATAAGATGTAGAAAGAAAACCACAGCTGTACGCTGAAACAAAGTAAGAAGGACAGAAGAAAAGGATAAAATCAAAATTGCCAGACCTAACTCAATGTATGTTTCTCTCGATTAGATGAATTCAAATCAAACGACGTGACCATATCTTTTTCATAACTCGCATTCTCCAACTTGACTCCCTATCAATTTACTATCATCTTACTGTTAGTACAGGGGCTGTTCAAAGCAGACACAACCCTAATCCCCTTCAAAGTAGCAACCATCGGGCTTAATGCACTTCTCCCAGCGGTCACGCCAGTGTTGCAAACACTTCTGGAGAGTGTCTTTGTGGATAGACATTAGAACAGTCGTCGCATTTGTCATTATGTCCTCCCCCGACTTAAACCACGTCCAGTGGCATTTTCAGCTATCGAAATAACGATACCCGTCCATAAGTCATATGGAGCTATATCCGGTGAGTAGGGAGCTTGTCGAACAACAGGAATGCCGTGCTTGACCAGAAATGTTTGAGCAAGCAGTGACGCATGAGCTACAGCATTATCTTGATCCAGCATTCAAGTTCTCGCTTCCCAAAATCGGGCCTAACGCGGCCTCTGATTTGTACATAAATTACCTTGAAATCTCATGTGGTATTCCTACATTGTACCATACGCACAATAAGCAATTCTTTTGACGGAATATGGAAGACAATGATACATATATCTATAGCAACAACATTAAAAACTCGCACTCTATGAAAAGTTACCGAAGCATTGACCATTGTTATGTAAGGGTCAGTTTCGAGAGGAAAAGAGAAGCCACCGATTTCCACACTACGAATGTCCTGGAATGAGGGGGAATAGAAAATTGAACTATACGGAGATCCTTCTTTGCATTCAATCTCATGAAAACAATCATGATGGACACAATAAGCATTTACAACCTGAGCAGCTACTTCTATACGAAGGTCTGAACAGTTATCAGGCGATCTGACCTGCGATGGAGGCTCTTCTGAGACCAATGACCAATGCTCGGAAAAGCACAGCCAGATCACATTGAGAAGGGTTTTAGCTCAAATGACTGGTGCATATTATTTTATCTCCATGCGTCACCTTACAGAGAGTGACAAGAAAATGGAAACAATAAGTGTACTGAAGTTTTCCGGATTTAGTCTGAGAAATGTTGATGATAAAATATCATGCAGTCAACCACAGAAGATGATGTGCATGCAGGAGAATGTTTGCATACAAAAACTGATTTCAATATGAATCATAATAATCGAGATGATATAAGTGGTGATTGCTGCCCTTCACTCCTGAAATGTAAAAAATGTGATTTTTGTCGTTAATGCACTGTCACAAATAGTGAGTTGGCAATGTTCGACATCCTGAAGCTGCAAAGTTTTTGAGCAAAATTTATCATGGGAAGTCTTTTCCACCAAACGTATCTGTGCTTCAACTATACATTCCTTGCTGGAGGGTGTTGTATGAGATCAAACTGAATAGTTTTTTAGTATTCATATAAAAACTTTATTTGTGAGAATAGCGAAGAAAAACCATTTTTCCAGGTTATACAAGTCATGACTGAAACTGAATAATTGTCTAAGAAAATAGTATCATTCTTTAAAAAATGAAAGGACGATGCTCAGACTATCGATGAATATCATCACATTTCCGATTACTTCATAAAATCTCGCTGTTCGCACGTACATAAATCAGATTTCCGAAATTCAATGACATTTTTCAACAGCATGTGCAAGATATTTATTCATAAAATCTCAAATGCCTCAGTTCTGAGAAAGTTGTTAGAAGAAAAATTGCAAATTTAGCAAATGACGCGGAGGTGTAGCACATGCGTTTAGCGCGTAGTAAGTAAGCTCATGCGTCCTAACTCCTAATGTACATAAATATGCATGCATGCTGTGCTGGCAGGCAACCTGTTCTCCAAAATGTTGATTATGCTTATTGACAGTCTATTTGCAAGGTAATCTATATTTAGGAGTCCATGCCTGAACATGTATAAGCCAATTTCAACCTATCTGTCTAGAGAAATTTAGAAGTCTATGATTAAAGCATGTCAAGCTTGAGATATCTACGAGTCCAAATTGTGAACCATAGGAATCACCTCACTGCCAATTTCACTGAGAATGTGGAGATGGACGGTGAAGTACTCCTACCGCAATGGTATTACACAGCAAATTAGACGGTCTTAATCATGCAATTAAAGCCGTCTAATTTGGAATTGCATATATATAAACGACTTTCATAGAAAATTGACACGTGAAATATTGGCTGACAACCCTACTTACTCAGTAACAATGTAAATTTCAAATATAAGCCTTAAATCCTTGGAAAGTCCCAGAAAGGGACGCAACCGGTTGGGATATTTCCTAAGTTTGAATTGTTTTTCTAGTGGATTATTATTTCTATATTTATTGACCATTTTTGACCTACTATTTCATTATGTATATATTGACAAGATTTTCGGCCAATTCCTTTTGCATTGAGGATGACTTTTGCTAATGTTATCTTGATAATGGACACAGTTGAGTCCGAAACGTCGCGAAAATGAACAAAATATTTCACAATTAATTGGTATTCATTTATAATTTTGAAATTATTATCTAAGAACAAAAAAACAACAGTTTGGAAAAACAGAAAGAATATTTCATAAATGCATTAAACTGAGCAATGACATAATATTCAATCAAACGCGTAAAGAAAATAAACTGAAGCCAAAATTTACAAACATCAAATTAACAAAAAAATCAAAGAACCATCAAAAAAATATCTGATCAGTTCCAATCAGGTATTCTAGATTTAGAAATCAAACAAAACAAGCATTGTCATCGAAAGGATGTCTTCCGGAATAAATTATATTAGCACAAATTTTCAGGCTGTCACTTCAGCTCTTTGTCAAGTGGAAAAAGGAAAATTTATAGGGAGACATATCAGCATAAAATTTGAAAAAAATCATGATGACACAGCTTGGCGTAAATTTATATAGATGTTATCGAGTTCTATGTGACTATTGATGGACTGGTCTGAGGAGTAGCCGGTACTACAAAGCTTCCATAAACTCACGGCCATATCTGTGCTCACAAGAGTTGTTAGCTTCAACAGCAATCATCTAGTCATCCATAAGAGAAACTGTATTTGTACTTTCAGAGAACAACAACTAACTGCAGTACTGAGGAGAATCAATGAAATCAAATGAAAACAATGAAATCAATGAATTCAATGTTCAATGAAATCAAATTTCTTTTCCAACTATTCCAAAATAACAACTATCCACAGCAATTCGTTGAAAAAACTTGGTCACAAATGAAAGCACAATTACAACACAATAACGAAGTTCAACAAACCACAGCAATTGATGAATAAGAGTAAAGAAAACAAACTTATTACACACTGCCATACATCAATATCTTCAATAGCTATTTCTGAAACACTAAGTCGCATGTTTCAAAAGCACGATATAGAGATCTCCCACAAACCAGCAGCTACATTGAAAACCAACTTTTTAGATCTAAGAAATTAAAAACTGATTTGCAACGAAGGGATGTCATTTACCAGATTGATTGCTCCAATTGTCAACAAAACTACATCGGACAAACAGGAAAGCAACTGGCGACAAGAATTCATGAATATCAGTAAGGAGGATTGATAGGCAGTCTCAAATATGAGCTCATTGCATTGAAGAAGACCATGTATTTGACTGAAGCAGTGCAAAAACTATCAACTCTTGTGAGACTGAGTTTATGGAAACTTGGTACTCCTCAGACCATTAATAGTCACATAGAACTCTACGACATCTATATAAATTTACGCCAAGCTATGTCATCATGATTTTTTTCAAATTTTATGCTGATATGTCTCCCTATGAATTCTCCCTTTTTCACCTAACGACGCGCTGAAGTGACAGCCTGAAAATTTGTGGCTGATACAATTTATTCCTGAAGACATCTTTTGATTCTATATTCTTTGATTTTCAGAATTTAATTTTAGTGCTCACTGTATGGATAACTAGAACGGAAATTCAGCGAAATTGGGGGTACATGAGCAGAACTTATTAGGTGGGAAGAAACCTTAGAACTAAACACAGTTTGAATAGGAGAATTTGTCCATTCTCAAATTAAAGACGCTGTAGATTCGACTCAGGTAGTCGCGACCCGTACGTTTCTGGTTTATTCTTCATCGGAAAGTTCAGCGTATTCAAAGTTTCCTTTTGCTTCAAAGAATTTTGATTTATGGGGTTTTAGGATCAGAGGTAGGAGCTACATCAGTATGTACTATATGTCGATTAATGCTTGTAGGCCTGTGTAAATTTCCGGTATACTTAATTTAAAATTCGAAGTCAAAAATAGACATAACAGGCCTCATCTTATCTTTAACATGTATTTAGCTAGTATATCCGTTATCTCGGATAGCAGTGTCATATCTCGGACACCAATTACCGCGGCCGGTGATGTTGTGATCGGTCAAATGAGTTATCAAACAATCGGTCGCACTGATGACTTTCTGCAAAGCATTCGATCGCAAACAGTCATATACTTAGCCTACTGATTTCTTTAAATTGCATTTATCTCTTCTACCTTTTCATTAAATAATAAATGCCACTCAGACTAGGCCAAAACAGGGTTGACCCCATGATTGAGTGTTACAAGGGAATAAAGGAAATCTTAAGAAGCTTCAGAAACCGCTATCACGATAGATAGGGTGGTGGCTGTCTACTGATATACTTTTATAAGTATACAGATTGACACTAATAATCGCATTAAAGATTTTTTTTCTTACCTTCAGCTGAAGAATGTGGTCGGGACATTGCCATTTACGAAACGTCAAGAGATGCACCGAATATTGGTACGCTTGCGGAGATGCCAAGGTCCTCGTCAGTGTACCGTGCGATCGAATCAAGGCTCATCTCGTTCTTCCTTTCGACATCGACGGCGCCGCTGGAGACGACGTCTGCGTCGGCAGCTTCGACACCGATCCATCTGAAACAAAATTTGAATTGATTGATCTCATATCTCGCTGTGACTTGATCGTTTTTGTCAATATCTTCAATCGCTCTCTCACCCTCTTTTCTCTTTTCAGTCAGTAAAAACAGAATCATGAGATTCTAAAATACCAACGACATTGACGAGAATCGTCCCTCGTCCGTATGTCTCTCGGCGAATCGTTTCACTAAGATCGACACAAGATCATCATATTCGACCCACCAAGTCGTCACTGCATTTAGAACATGACGGCAGTCCAACGAACTGCCAACATCTTCGCCACTGGCCATAAACGCAAACCTTCACATCACCGCTATTCAGCTTTCGGGTTGGTTTCCAATGGATCCGGTCAGATCTTCATTACATAAACGAGTGGAACATGCCAGCACACTCCGTCTAAATCGATTCTAACCATAGCGTAGGTATATTAGGTAGTATCAATGTGTACACACTTTCGAATTTATTAAATGAACTCAAAGGGGATATAGTTGGTAATTGTCACCAAATGTGAGAAATGCAAATTTTTGGAGTTTTAAAGCATTTGCCACGGAATTGAGTGATCATGATTATAATGCAGACGGAATGGTGATATTTTACAGATTCCGAGTGTCATGACAACATTGGATAATAAATGTATGTTAAATTAGCAGCTTGATGACCTGCTATTGCCTTCATGCTGAACCTCAGGAGTATTTTCTTAAGCGTGATCATCACAGGCAATCTGCCACTGGCAGAGCAAAATAACAGAATCAAAGACAATGATTTCAATTAACTTTAAAAGATGCAAATGGGTCCACATCACTATTCAGATTCAGGAAATGAAACATGAATTTAGTCAATCATAAAATCATAAAAATTGAATTAAAAACTAGTTATATCAGTTTATGGTCTATTCTCAATTATTATAAAAGTGGATGAATCATGAAACCTTTGAGAAGAAACTCTTCATTTGTTTAAGTACACATACGTGTTCGGTTTCGCTTCATGTGAAAAAATCAATCCACTTGTATGAAAGTTTATTTGGTGAAGAAGTTAATAAACTTCCAGCTAGATTATACTTTCAAATTATTGAAAGCACTGTTAACGTTTATGAATACATATATTTGTCTTCGTGGGTGAATAAGGCAAGGCAAGTTTTAAGAAAAGCAGTTTCAGTATTTGCGTATTCCAGAGATTTCCATTGATCAGTCAAAGTACAATATTACAATAAGTGCTGAAAATGGATTAATCAATGTGCTTTTATTGTGCATGTTTGTATAAAGATTTTGTCAACTCACCGTGAGTGTTTTATTCAAAGTTATAAATGTCGAATACATGAACCATTTAATCGAAAACAAGATGAGTTTCTTGAATTTTCTTTGTACCACTCTTCTCATCGGTTTGTCAGCAAATGCAGGTAAAAATTTCTCGTTCTTGAAAAAATTGAAACATAAATGAATACTTAGCTTCATTATTCCTGTTGTTAGTAATGACGATCAGTCTTAAGCACGTACATCCACAATTTCTGCACGAGATGCATAGGTCACGTATGAGAAATTCAATTTCAAAATGTGTCAAACAAACATGTGTCTTTGATTGTGTTAGAATATTAGAATGTTTTCAAAATTATCAGGGATACCAATGCCTGTTGAAAGTAATCAAATGAGACTTTTGACCGATTTGTCAGTTATACAGGCTTCAGTCTAATACTTGAGCAGCTGATAGTTTGAGACCTTCAAAGAGATTGGCATCCCATCCTCTCTCATGTAATTTCTAGTCGATATTTAAGAACCTGACTTAAAATTAAAAATGTATAATGTCTGAAAGATGATTAATTCCGATTTTCAAACGTTATGCCAGATACGAGAGAATAGTTGAGCTAAAATGTGATCAGCCACCAAGAAAGATCAGACCGACGATTTCCGATGCACCTTTTGAGATTTGAATGGATGTTTCTCGCTGTGCTTCAATAATTCAAATTCTGTTTTTATAGAAGTTTTTCATATTCCTACCTGACCACTTATATGACTGACGCCACTGAACGACTGATTGCCCTCCATAATCTTGCCCTCAATCATGTGTATTCCTTTTTAACCCTTTCATTCTTAAATTGAGGTAATTTACAAAATCAATGCTTTTTTATGAGGCAATTCTCAAATGCAATTTGCCAGCGTTCTACGGCATTGTATAAGGTTGTGAGTGGTGCCATTAGCATTGATCTCCTATTTCTTTTGGTTATACATTTTGCCGCTATAGGATTGCAATATTGTCCGAGAAGATGCGAGTCGAAATGTTGCCAAATGACACAAAATGAATGAAAGGTGCGTGAGAGGCACCGGTGTCGCAGTCTAAATGACTGACAGTGACTTTTCAGTGGGAAATAATTAGTACTCCCCTTCTAAGAAATTGTAACTTCCCAGTTGTTGAAATTAACCGTGATCAGTGAAACAATTTGAACATCTTCTACCATCAGAACTTCAAAGTCAAAAATCAGTCATTTCTACAATTTGTTTTAAAAATGGAAGTTTCGATTTCTATTCATGACTGTGAAAAGTTAGAATTTCTGAATCTTGAATGTCTTGCAAACAACAGTGCATTTCTTAGATCTGATTTCAGATTTTCAATCAGTACGTCTAGGCTGATGATGACAGTATTGTAAAATTAGTGCAATGGTGAAACAATAATGAGCATGGGTCATTCTAGAAAAAGAGGTGACTCAAATTAACACAGAATCAGAAAAAATGATTTTATGATGTTTTATCGTGTAATGCATACTCTAGTAGCCTATTTTTCAATAGTATGTAGGCGTACAGTAGGCTTTCCGGATAATTCGCCACCCGGTTAATTCTGCACATTTCCTATTCCCCGAATATGTTTCATATGTTGCACATTGCAAAACCTACAGTTAATTCGCAATTCGTCATTTTCCATCCCGAATTCGCAAATCTTCATATTAATCTATATGCTTAATTCTTCAAGAAACCTGAACATTGCACACATTCCCATTTTAGCGTTATTACAAAATTCTCTCGTTAGCGGAAGTTTTGGTATAGACAAAACATTCGACATTTGTATCAAAACATTTGCTTGGAACACGTAAAGATCATTTTTTAGTCCAATGATCGTATTAACATTGTGGTATAAAAGCATAAATAATTGAAACAATTTTCTGATGGAGACGACCATGAAACGGCAATCTATCAATAGAAACGTAAAATGAAATTTCAGATATTGCTTTTGGTAATATAATTCAACAGGGCCTGATTCATGAAAGATTTTGTGTGTAGCTCATTAAAACATTGACAATGCTCAGGTCTGGCCGTATCCATCCTGATGATCATTTACCTGGTATTTACAGAAATGGTCGTTTAACCGTCAGTAGACATTAGCTGTTTGAATAATTTGTTTGATTTGACGGGAAAGAATCTGTTTCGAATGCATGATATACAAGTACACGAGTTTTGAAGATGCTGATTGCGGAAATTTATTTATACTGTTAATTCGCCAATATGCATAATTCGCCATTTTTTGTAAATCCCGAGGGGTGACGAGTTATCCGGAAAAGACTGTATTTCTTTAATATGCAACATTTTGACAAATGGCATGGCAACGAATTTTACAGAAAATAATCAAGTCTGTAGAATCGCAAGCCTGGTTTATCAAATGACATCCAACGAGCTTTAACATGCATACCTGGATACTGCACTGTATAGTCCGGGAGCTAGCGTGAAGTTGTGCAGGGAACGAGGTAGTACATAAAACTTTCACATAGCATAGTACACCTCTAACCTACTGCAAAACTTCGCGTCTGCCGGATCAGATCATTTGCTTTTCAGAAATAGAGAGGATAACAAAATCCTATGTATCTCTAGTGGTAAAATTGCGACATTTAAGGTGTGGACTCCATTTTTTCAAATTTTTGCTCATAAAAGTTACACAAATTGGTATTTTGTTGAACTGGTTATTACAGAAATCATCTACAGATCATGATCTTTCAAATGAGTTATCATTCAGTGACAGAGGATGAAGTAAAGTGTACAAACAGACACTTTTCGTTGGTGTAACTGCAAATTTTAACATAGAAATTTCAGGAAAATTGCTGATATACTTTAACGAAAAGTGTCTGTTTGTACACTTTACTTCATCCTCTGTCACTGAATGATAACTCATTTGAAAGATCATGATCTGTAGATGATTTCTGTAATAACCAGTTCAACAAAATACCAATTTGTGTAACTTTTATGAGCAAAAATTCGAAAAAATGGAGTCCACACCTTAAATGTCACAATTTTACCACTAGAGATATATAGGATTTTGTTATCCTCTCTATTTCTGAAAAGCAAATGATCTGATCCGGCAGACGCACAGTTTTGCAGTAGATTAGAGGTGTACTATGCTATGTGAAAGTTTTATGTACTACCTCGTTCCCTGCACAACTTCACGCTAGCTCCCGGACTATGTATGCTCAAAAATCTGAAATTGTCGTGCCAAAACATTTACGGTAGCGATATGTCCAAATGTGCCGAAAATGTTAGTGTAACCTACATGCCCTTCATCTGTGTGTCAATATGATTGAGATCTGATTAAGGTATCATGCAATTAATTTCATGCATACTGAAAATGTAAAGCCGTAAAGCAGTTTGTTGTAATTTTTGATGACAGGCTGGACAGGGATTGCAAAAAAATAATTTTCCTCAACAAATTTTGAATTAATTGGAACCAATTGATTGATTGCTTGATAAACCAACTTCAACCAACTAATTGATTTCAAAATACAATTTCAAATAATTGATTGATTAATTTTCCAATTCCAATCAATTAATTGCTGCATTTCCCAATTCCAATCTATTGAACTCTGATTAAGGTATCATGCAATTACTTTCATGCATACTGAAAATGTAAAGCCGTAAAGCACCTTGTTGTAATTTTTGATGACAGGCTGGGAATGAAAAGGGCTTATTTCCGGTGAGTGATAGAAATGACTAGATTTTGTAAAATCAACAATTTGTGAATTCTTTGAGGCAGCTTTTGAAAAAACGGACTTAGCTTTCCAGAAAGTCGAGATTCAGACAAAATGTAGAACTCACAACCTCATATTGCATCGAAATTACACAAAATAAATCGCCCGCAATTGTAGGGCCTATACCGTAACCGCCCCCTAGACTGATTTTGCAATTCTTGAATAAACCTTAAAGTTTTAATTAGATCTAAAACAGCTACATAATCCAAAAATCTGAAACTCTGATGACAAGATATGATGGGCTTTAAAAGTGAGCTGTGTCGAAAAACGTGGGAAGAATATACATAAAACGCATAGAAGGCAGGATTTTTGCTTCATATCAAGTACATTCAGTTTGCAACGGACGAAACAAAATCAGTCTTCTTTACGACATTGTTTTGTTATCAAAAACGAGTGAAGCCGAAGTGGCTTGAATGGGTCAGGCTGTGCGGTAATTAGTGTTCGGGAAGTATTTAGTCAAAAGTGTCAAAATATTTAAATATTCATTTACTTCAGAACTTAGGAATATTTAAAAAATCGTCAAAATAGATAAAAAACTTTGAAATCAAACTCTATTGTGAATGACTCTGCAAGGTTCAGGAAAAAAGTTAAGGTCATTCCATCAACATACAGATATTCATCACCCATCCCAAAAATCCTAAACAATAAAAACAAAAATATAAGTATCCACGTATTTCCAATTATTGTTGGAAAACAATTGCTGGCTAATATTCCAGCGAAATTTTCTCGAATAAGTCTCCGGCGATTGTCAATTAAAATCGTTTTGTCTGTCGAAAATGTACGCTCGACGTGGACTTTTGTGATCGACGCAAAGTTAAAGGTGGCCGCCTGTTAAGATGACATGTTGTCCGGGAATGAGTAATATAACCATTACTTTTTGAGACAATTAAGCGTGCACCTTCACCAACTAACACAGTATCTCTAAAAAAATTTGATAAATATAGTCAAAGACAGATGTTCATAACCTTTGAATATGGTGACTGCCGTTGTATCAAAATTTTCTATATTTTGCTTCTGATGACTAAATCAAAGGTTTTTAACAGAATGCAAAGTATTTGAGCAAGCCTAAATGTATTTGAGTACACAAGCCATAGAAATACTCAAGAAATGTTTCAGAAAATCAAAATATTTATAATACTCCAAAAATTCAAAACATTAAAAAAATGTTTTTATTTAATTTTTCGATAGCGTAAAGAAGTAGCAAGGTGATATATATGTACATGTATATTTGTATATTCCTCCTATCCTGATTGCATTAAAGGGTAAAATAAAACCGATATTCGATATGTATTCAAAAATGTCATCACGCTTTTGACTTTCCACTCTGTGAACCATTTTTGGTGATTGGCTTGATTCTAACATGACTGATATCAGCACCTTTAGCCTGTGAAAATCTGTGGATGACTGTTATGTCTGCACACGTTTGCATTTTTGAAAATTCACCAAAATTAAGATAAAGATTGTGTGTTTTTAACCGAAATGCTCCAATGTGCTTTCTAATAGACCTCTAGAAATATTTTTGTAATTCTTAAAAAAGAATGATGACGTCACGGATATTCATAGCAATTTAATTTCCCGATTTTTGTATGCACCCATTGCATTGCATGCAGCGCATTTTCGAACATGCGTATCAATTCAGTGATATTTCATAATGCGATAACTTTCAAATGTTGCATTTGAGAAGTTAAACCTAATAATTTCCTGATAATGAGAATAATTTTCAAATAATGACCTACCTATCAACAATGCAAACTTTGTCTTCGTTTTATATATGACCCATTCTTCGATTTGCAGAAAAGACAGGAAGCTGTAGAAATAACAACGAACTAGAACCAAGTAAGCTTTGTCCTCATTGCTGAATATTCCTTTACATCCTAAATGAACGACAAATCTTATAATGCTGATACAACCAAACATACAGCAATTCAGATTAATGTAACAAATTATCTTTTATATTTCAAAGTGCAAAAATCTCTATGATTACTGGTTCCATAATTATTACACTCCTTCATTGAAATACATTGGCAAAAAGAGAGTTTTCATCCTCTAAAACGGCAAATTCTACATGGAAATCTCAAGAAATACCGCTGATATCTGCAATTCCACAACAGATAGAGGTGGATATTTGACGTCAACAAAATTTGGATGGTCATAGATTCTGACGATCCTGTGAAATATAGGTTTTCCGACATTAATGTAGAGATATGCAGATCAAATGTAGAATATGCAAATTAGATATCACCCTTTGCAAATGAAATATTATTTTCAGATCAAATGTAGACATATGCAGCATGAAATGTGGGAGCATAGAAATGGATGTGATGAAATGTAGAAATATATAGATCAAATGTAGCTGCTCATCAATAAATTGTACAGATTAATCATCAGTCACTGTAGAGACTATCACTTAGGATGATGAAATTGATGATGACAGATTTCAGTGTCATTCAAGGTACCTTTCATAATTATTTACCCCTCATAACATTAAAATATTTCATCTCTAATGTGCATGTAGCTCATGCATCGTGCTAACCAAGTCGTGCAACCATTGAAATGATAAAACAAATTGATGAATTTGATGCAAGCAATGTTTAAGCTAAAACATGTATTAACTCCTCTGTTACCATTTGTGGCAATGGACCATGACATTTTGGGTTGTGGAAGTAGGAGTCCAAGCCACTGGAAATCAATTCTTCGATGATGTCATTCAGTGGTCGGCAGTGGAGATTATCGAATATATAACGGCTCACATTTGAACAGATAAAGTCTGAGCTATGATTGCGCGAATCCCTCAATCTCACATCTCCATTTTTGATTATGCGGTTTTCTTGTGACAGGTGTGACTCTTTGGGCGGTGTGACCGCCGGATTTGACTTTGATGCTTTTGACTAATGTGATGATCAGTAATGGAGCCGAAATCGTATTGAAAGCGACGAAGCAACGAAGGCAATGAGAAAAAGCGCTGAAGACTAGTTGCTCAAAATTGAAGCGACCCTCTCGAAGTTTTTTGAGGAGATCTTGAAGAAGACTCAATGCTACTCTAGAATGAGCTGGAGCATCATCAAAAATAAAATGAGCTTCAATGCCGTGGAGAAAGTTAGGTACTGGTGGTACAAGAACCCAGTTTGTGGCGACACCGCAGTGATGTTTGGCCCCTGCTTTCAGCCACCAAACGAACAGTGTATACGTGCTCTCCCCAGCGTACTGCTTGTTTTTTATGCAGATCAAAGCCAGCTTCAATATACACCAATCGAAAGTTCGCAAATTCCTGAAGTAACCACTCAGCGAAATCGTGACATTCATCTGGATGTGTGTGGAATTTCTTTAAGTGAGGCATCTTCAAGCCCAAAAATGGCAACAGAGGAGTTAATACATCTTTTAGCTTAAACATTGCTTGCATCAAATTCATCAATTTGCTTTATCTTTTCAATGGTTGCACGACTTGGTTAGCACGATGCATGAGCTACATGTACATTAGAGATGCAATATTAAATGTTATGAGGGGTAAATAATTATGAAAGGTACCTTGAATGACACTGAAATCTGTCATCATCAATTTCATCATCCTAAGTGATAGTCTCTACAGTGACTGATGATTAATCTGTACAATTTATTGATGAGCAGCTACATTTGATCTATATATTTCTACATTTCATCACATCCATTTCTATGCTCCCACATTTCATGCTGCATATGTCTACATTTGATCTGAAAATAATATTTCATTTGCAAAGGGTGATATCTAATTTGCATATTCTACATTTGATCTGCATATCTCTACATTAATGTCGGAAAACCTATATAAAGTTACTTACGCTACTCGTGCAAACATATCCATCTTCTTATTCTCGATCAACAAACTACGGCCTCGCTCTTCGGGCTCGTGCATAGACATACTGATCTCGAAAAATGCAATAAAGATGGATACTTTGCACTTGTTGAGTAAATAATTTTAGAGTTTTCCTTGATTAAAATATATGGTCATGTTCACAAGTAAAATTCTGTTACTTTCATGTAGCGGTTTGAGACTAAAAGCGCATTCACATTAGACATAACGAAAACGATAGAATTGCGACGATTTTTTTATTCTATCGTTGAGCGAATCGGGATAATGTGAACAGCAGCTAAGTAAGACAAGCAGAGAGATTTCATTTAAATTTATCGTTATCGGTCTAGTGTCAACGCGCCTTAACCCTCTAGCGGCTGAGCCCGAGTTAACTCGCATCGAGCGCTATCAGCAGTTGACTGGTGACGGTGACAATGGAGAACAGCAGGAAACTGAGCCTAAGTTAACTCGCATCGGTGGACAGGCAACTGTTACTGACAGATAAAGTTTTCCCTTCCACTTTTCACGAATCCCGAGTTATCTCGGGCTGCTGGGGTGTTCCAATTTCATGAATACCGAGTTAACTCGTGTTTAGTATGAAGTGATTCAACTCCTCCAGAGACACAGAGAGAAAGAATTACCCAAATTGGTTCAGTGATATTGTCTTGCCGTCTCGATGCGAGTTACCTCGGGCTCAGCTTCTCATTATATTACAGCCTTCAACGCACCAGTAATAATAGACACATGGCTTTCGCTTCGATTCATGCTTCCCTGGATTATTGATTCCTTTAGTGATTGATTATTGATTACCACCTTATATCATCCACGCCCTAATTTGCCTTCTTTTTTTCATTAGTACCTGCTTATGTCGACGCGGACAGAATATTGGATCAGCATGAGTTGTTTGAAATTGATAACCTTGATCTCAAATTGCCGAAAAACCCAACAGGAGCAGACGTCTATTGCGGTATACCTCCTATTTTAAATTGGGCAAAAGAGGAATTTTTCGATGAGGGAGAAGAGCTTAGTACGTCGACATATGTGGTGAAGCAGCGCGTCATTGAACGCGGTGGCGTTCAGTACTACATGTACAAAAAGTTCAACAATGAGGCTTATGATGACGTTTTCTATGATAACAAAGGACAACAATTTCTGCTTTCTAAAAAGGAAAAACAACAGAATACTTACGAACTGAGTAACCTTAGTTTGCTGAGAAAGAGGAGCTCATTTGAACATTTGCCAAAAGAAACAATGACTGAATTGAAACTGCGAGTATATTTATATTTATCAAGGAGTCAATAAAGAGGGATGATTGATTGATTGCTAGCAAATCATTTCAAAATATTCGCTGCACAAGCTATTATAATGGTTTTCATTCAATTCCTTGCATTTTCTATGGGATTTCATGATGCATGAAATTTGATAATGACATGCTTATTATTGTATTTTAATTTGCACTTTGCTTGCAAATTGAGTAGCCTTGAATATATTTAGATATTCACATTTCCATATCGTAATAGGCCGTCCACATTACTTGCTTAACATCGTCTCAGAATAAGAAATAAAATGAATGAACTATAAACAAATAGTGGTTTTGTTTTCAAGAAAGCCCCAGTATAGGAAACGTGGGGCGCAATTCACATTTAAAAATCAATAACAACAATGTCATGCATTGTTATCATAACAATAATTCCTGATAACAAAACGTCTGCAAGATGAAGGCAGGAATAAATTACAATCGCACCAGCTGGTTCCACACACAGCATTGTGCACACGTCTCTGAATATATTCCAAGAAGTTCGATTGATATAGTGGTAAATAATATACTAATATAAGTTTCTTGGCATTCCCCTACTTTTGAATTATTTACAATGAGACAATGCATTTATTCACAATGATTAGGCCTTGTCAAAAGTAAAGACCGGTAACACAGTTCGATGTCACTCTGAGGATCTTGTTTCTACTCTGCCTTTTTCACATATAGACATTCTCAACGCCACTCCTTCCTGATTTTGCATTCTTCATCCATGCACCTTTGCACTGACAATTGTATTCTGATAAGATCTGGACGAATGTGGATGTTTCGAATGTAGATTATATCTTAGTCTTTGAACTTTTCAAGCTAAGTCTTTTTGCATCTACTGTATTGAAGAGGATGTGCATTGGGCGGGTTTTTCTCCGCCATCACGACCTACGAGAATATCAAAGAAATGGATTGTTTATTTGAAGTTGTGGCGAACATCGAGGCAACACTATTAGTCTCATCAATGCCGAACGTCTGATGTCATGGAAAAATTTCCAGTGGTGTAACGCTCGATATCAATGTCTTTGTAAGCGTTTTTAGTTGTTTTCACATATCATAATTTTCAAATTTGATAGTTATGTTAAAAGTTTCGATGAAATCAATGGCTCATTGAGGCACTGGGGTAGGCCTGTATATATCTACATTTATACACACACACATTTTAATAGCATGTAGATATAGCACCATACTTATCGTAATTAAATTTTCATGAACAAAAATATAATGTATTTTACATAATATATACATTATATATATATATATATATATATATATTATATATATATATATATATATATATATATATATATATATACAGCACCTGCACATGTACAATGTATGTGAACATGTAGGCCTACAGCATGTATATGAATAATCAGCATTCAAATCAATTGATAAACTGTCTAATATATATAATGCGTACATGGTTTACAAGTTAAAGCAGCTTTTAAACTGGTATTCTATATTTAAAGAAGTCTAAAACAATTACAATAAAAGCCAAAGTGACTTAACTATCTTCAATGACTAGATTCACTTTCTTTGATCTTAAGTCACTATCGTATCGATGGTGATGAAGTAAAACTTTGAACACAGGGTTCCATTTCTCTAGTGGGGGTCCATTGCTGAGAATCGTCATCAAATCTAAGATCAGATTTTCGAATGTAAAATGATAAACTGTCAGTTGGACAACGCTACTGAGTCCGATCGTGATTCGTTTATCCTAAAGACTACAGCATTATTTCTTTTTCTTCCATGTGCTCTTGTTCTTGCAGAGGAAATATGCTGTGTAGCATCAACTGATATCTTCGTGTTAGGGTGCTCACGAAGAGAAATAAGTTCTTTCTCTACAGCAGTGAATCGGTTCATCAAATTAACGAAGCTAGTTGTCTGATAGTCACTGCATAAATACGTCATATGATCACATGTCTTTCCAATATTTGCGAAGATAATCATACAGTCTTTCAGAACATGAAAAACAGCTGCATTTGATGCATTCTTTCTCGATCACTACATTGCAGCACGAACACATGCGTAAATTCATCGCGTCACTGCCCTGGCGTCGATCCCCATGGCTTTCAACGACACGTAACTACAAAAATAGATTAAAAGAATCTCCACGAGAATAGTGACCACTGAAAAGAGCTGTCTGGACAACTGTTGATCAGCGGACAATACCAGCTGTTGTCATTGAACAACAAGACAGCAACCGTTAAGTATCATGCACTTCAAAGATAATGATATGATGCAAGCACAATTCATGCCAAAAACGTCTTCAGAGGGACGAAAAAGATAATCCAACCACGAACAACGACCGCAAACGTTGGATTGAGCAATACTCACAATGCTTCCATGCATTGGAACAAGAGGATGAGAATATCATCTCCAACAGACGTTGATGACAAAAGCCAACCACACAGACAGTTTCCAATTCGAGAGAGGATCACAGTGACAGAAAAATTATTGCTCCACAACCCTAAAAGGCATTTCAACCATGAGAGTGCGTGTGATCAGTCAGAGCATCGCTAGAACACGACCAGCAACAAGCAAACGGTGAGTAGTGTCATTAAGTAAAAATAATAAGAAATGGTGAGTCCAAATTTAATTGCTGAAGCATGTTGGACTTACATTTCCCCAATATTATAGTTGAACTTAACTAAATTTCAATATACAGGGTGGCCATGATGTCGGGCACCAATAAAGAAACCTGTTTTTTAATTTCTTCCAAATAGATTGAAACGGATAACGAACAAAATGTAATCAAAAAAATCATACACCTTAACAGTATGTTCTCAAACACTGCCCCAATCAATTGCGTCGACGGTGAAGTCATCACACATTTCATTATAGCTGCGAATAGCCGTTGACTTGCACACCTGCATTGAAATTTCGAGTTTGTAGATTATTCAGAAGTATTTGAAGAAATGTCTATAGAAATACCGGGATCACCGTTTTCAATACAAAAAATGCTCTTTCATGCATAACATTCAGTGAATACATTCTCTCAAACTATGAACACTTCAAGATGATTTGGAGAGGGGAGTGGCAAGGAAAATATAAATGACGATGGCTTAAATTGTCGCCACTCTCCCATGCTGGACGCTTTGAGTCGGACGCCGCTGACATAGACGAAGCATTGCATTCACTAATTTCGAATATCATCTTGCCGACTTCCAATGTCACTTTTGGGGCTCGATTACTGTACATGAACATCACCAGAGCAAGCATCAAGCCATTGCTCAACGGAGACCACTCACACATATATTGACAAACTAAAGTTCGTAGAGCTCTAATTTTCTGTATTAGAAATACACAGCGCAAGTCTCCACATCAACATCGCCGACATTGATTGTCACGTCCACCTACTTCCACTCAAGTTTTGTGTAGCCTAGAGGAGGCTTGTAAAACTTACAGTCAAACATTTCGCCTTGAGCATCATTGCTAATATTGTTGCTTTTCTGAAGGTTTCTGCAATTCCATGAATTATCGCAAATTCAATATATTTCAATAATGTTATCATTAATAATTTAGCGATTTAAACCACACTATTTCAACCATAGTTTCAATTATTGCTACAAATCTAGTCATGGTTAATCACTCTTTGTGGTTCTGACTGCATGTTGATCTTTCGACAGCATGCTGTCGCACAGAGTGTTGTGTGATCCTTACTTCATTGGCATGATCCTTCATCCTTTTCGGAAAATTAAGAATAAATATCGATGAGTTGATGCCATGTTGATGCATTCATTATAAAACCGAGCAAGAAGAACGCAACTATTGTCTTTGGTTTTTTAGCGTTCTAAAGCATGACGATGAAACAGTGCT
This sequence comes from Prostheceraeus crozeri, assembly GCA_907163375.1. Classification (NCBI taxonomy): domain Eukaryota; kingdom Metazoa; phylum Platyhelminthes; order Polycladida; family Euryleptidae; genus Prostheceraeus; species Prostheceraeus crozeri. The sequence goes on from CAJQUW010003954.1 coordinate 20,980, forward strand.
TCAAAAATGTTCAACACCTTTTCTACTAGATTGTGAAGTTAGAACTGCAAAATGTAAAAGGCAGATGCAAAACGCTTCATTAAATCAAAAGGCGTCCATGAATCAAAACATAAAATGCCTGGATGTGTTGGGAAAACATGCTGCAAAAACGCATGAAACAAAGAGCCTGTGCAAAATCTGGCTTAAATTTTATTCATTCTACTCTATGTATGCAACGAGTCTGTGCTTCAAAATATTTTGTTTTAACTAACTGTTGCTACACAAAAGCGTTACCTATAATTTGAATGTGTTCATCTGGGTTGAAGTATGTCGGATGAAAAACCAAAACGAATATTTATCAACCAAATTGACACATATCATGGACATAACTTCTCCAAGGTGAAAATTCACAAATATTAAAAGACTTAATATGCTTGATGATTTCATGATCCGAAGCATCTCTACCTCAATCAGAAAAGTTAGTGAATTGAACAGCAACCGACATTTCTTGTTATTGTCTCTAGCAGTGCTGACTTCGTAGAAACTGAAAAGTTCTTAGTACCACTGCCCACGGCACGACCTTCTGATACTGTTGCAATTGCAGACGAATTGCACAAAATCAGTTGCATTCCATGTCTGCACCATTTCATGGTGATTGCATTATGGACAGTGGGAAGATTTGTTCACTTGTATGATCAGCATTTAAACATGAGATGACTGCTTCTCGTTTACAAAATTTCTCGTTTAGCATGTATTTTTGAGGGAAATGCCGCGCACTTGGATTTCGATTTCGATTCCTTAGTTATATTCTTCCTTTGGTCATGCATTTGAATCACTAGGAACCAGTTTTCCAAACATGGATGAAGCAGTGTCAGTTTTCTCTTTAACAAGGTGTCTAAGAAAGTCCTAAATGTCCTAAAATTCTTAAAAGGCTTTTAGAATAGGAAATTAGTTTAGTAAAATTTGAAAGCAAGGAACTTCGAAGTTTTCAATTTTTTCATCTTTTTGATATTTCATTCTCAAACCGGTGAAGCAAGTAGATGTTCAAAGAGGATTTGGCTCATCTTTAATTTTAATGTGGGCATTTGTATGGTTGTCGAATGCTGGACTTATTTGGATGTGTATCAGTTGGACACCTCAGTGTTATGAAGGCATTTATATGTCTTCGCAAATTTGTTTTACTTTTCTCCTTAATTCTTCATTCCATCACCGAATGAGAACAGGGGCTGCTTTATTTGGAACATACCACTAACTTTGACTTTGAAATCTGTCAAGATCCTTCAGCTAATCGATTTTGTCCGTGCTGTCTGCATTATAGAATGGAGCCGCTGTTTCCTTGAACAATGTTTTTAGACAATGCTCATTTCTTCTATATTCAGATATATAAAAAAAAAAGAAAACTGAATTAGGAACCCAGAGTTTTTCAGTTGGCCTCTTCCTGCATCTGATACTTATATTTTATATCTGTTGACATGCTATTCAACCAATCTTTGATATTAAAAGGAACATAATTTCACTTCTTATCTAGCTGTTATATGTTCACTATTCATGATAGCCAGCTTCATCCTTATAATTGATGCAGGATCTTCATTGAGTATGCACCGAATCTCAAATTCGGCCAGAATATTTTTTCTAACTCCGATCTAAGTCTTTTCCCCAATCCTGCAAAAATCAGGCTAGATTTTAAGTGGATGAAGATGAGTATATGGATGTAGTTTATGTGATACCATGGTCTATTGCTCTTCTGTTAAGCATAGTAATGATAGAGGCAAGACTGACATCCACAAATTAGCATGAAATTCATCTTACCACTCTTGCAGCAACACATCGTAGAATTAGACAAAATTCTAAATCAATTTTACTTTTTGTGCCCACAGACCGATGTTCCTACCGGAAACACCTAAATGAGTGAACACCAGGCAAGCCTCATGAAATTGAGAACAGTAATCACCGGTTCGTCAAATAGCTTAGTGCGTTCATAAGTGGCAAAGCACGCATGTTTCCACGTTCAGGTGATAGAATCAAATATATGCATCAAGAGCTTAATTTACATACGTGCGCAATGTAGCTTCTAATGATCGAATTGTCTGCGTTTGATAGGCACCTGAGAGTCCTACCTTATATTTTAGCGAACATAATATCTGGCTCTAGACTCTTCTTCACACGGATTAATGGAAAACAAAATCAAAGAATTTTGCATTTTTCACGACGGGGATTAAGGGTGTAATTCAGAATGCGACACTTCATCACATACGGAATCATCTCGAACGGCATGGCATGCCTGCAATATTGATCGGCTAAACCGTCCACGGTTAAACTGCATGAATCGAAATACAAATAATCTACAGAAACGCTTCTGCAGTGGGGATTTAATCGCTTTCAACTATTAGGTGTGCTTTTAAAGAAAGGTACAAATTTATATTAGAACCCACCGGATTGCAGTAAATCCGGCCTACATTTACTAGCCACAAAGGAATTTCTAAATCAATGGGTATCATTGTTTTTCCTTGTCCCTTTCCATGTGCAGTACAATTGGAAAATGTACTTGTCAATGGATGAATGTTTACTGGCATAAGTAATGGGCAAAAGACCGTCCCAGGACACCATAAAATTAAAAAAAAATAGTATCTTTAAAAACGACATAAATTCATGAATTTGAACCCTTTTTCAGGTTATTAAGACCTAAATACATGAATTTAGTCCATTCAAAAAGTACCATTTTTTCAAAAAATGGCATTTTTAAAAACGACATAAATTCATGAATTTGAACCCTTTTTCAGGTTATGAAGACCTAAATTCATAAATTTGGGCGTTTTTAAAAATACCCAATTTTCAAATTTTTCAAAATCTCAAATTTGAAAATTACAATTTTCACCCTTAAAATCATGACCGTTCCAGGACACCGAAAATCAGAAAAGTTAAGAATCTCAAAATTTGTGAATTACAATTTTCTCGCTTAAATCAGGACCGTTCCAGGCCACCGAAAAAATCATAAAAGTTGAGAATCTCAAATTCATGAAATTTTATCCCAATCTTTCAGGTTTTTTAAAAATATATCATGTGACTAATAATATTTCTTTAAAAATGGAAGATGACAAACAAAGGGAACCGGGGGGGGGGGGAAAAACCGCAAGAATATATCCTTCGTTATCATATGAACGTAGTTCTTTACTTTAATGGACATTGAAAAAAATGAATACAAGAAAAACACAAAGATAGAGTACGACTATAATGAAAGATAAAGAATCTCAATTATTATATAAGATTAGAGCATTATAAAAAATATACGAAAGAGAATAGGACTAAAGTTAAGAATGTAACCACAAGGTCCTTGCCATATTCTTAACAATAAGTTTAGGTGCTTTATAAACAATTGTTATATCTTCAGGTGTTTTAGTAATTCCCGTAGTTGCTAAAGCATTAACAGGTATGGGTGTTTTTGCAACTTCACTTGTTACAAAAGTTAGATAACACGTTTTAATAACCTAAGAAACGAAAAATCATTAAAAACTAAGCATTTACATAAAATTAAAGAAGTCTTATTGATAAACTACATTACTACTTTCGAAAGTAGGTATGTGATGAATAATGTTATTACGTTAGATGATGATTGAAAAATGGTGATCAAATAGCTAATGAAGTAAAATCAAATATCATTTCAATTACAGTCAGAAAAAGTTGATGATAAGCAATAAAAAGGATGGCACAATTCGAGTGATGGTAAAAACTTTACTGGTGGTTAAAATTTCTAATGAAGAAAATGACAAAATGTTTTTTAGAAGAGCTAAAAACTTTAAGCGAAAATTTAAGCAAAGCTTTATTAAACAAAACTTAAAAACGAGAAAACTTTAAACGAAAAGATGTCAGACAAAAAAGCTATAAAAAAATATAATTTGTTCAGTAAAATGTTATTGCTGTATTCCAATGTTACCACAAAATTCAAATATTATTATTTTAAAAATGGATATAAAATTAAAAGCTGATAATTTTAAAACAAATAAAACAAAGAAATATTAATGAAAGAAAATCATCTTCAACATAGGAATCGATAAAGCTGGTATTCAATATGATATGTTTGAAAAAAATGCATTCAAACCGAGCAAGTAAAAACTGATTTTGGAGAAACTATGAAAACCATTTTAAAACTCTTGAAAAAGAAAGTACAAATAATGATTAAACAAATTGAATATAACAGATCCAGAGCACAAAACTATATTAGAGGACTATTGGATTACTAGAATTCAAACATTTAATATAGAAATTAAACCAAAATCTATGCAATTTTTTACATTCTTATTTCATTTATAGATGGGAAAAAACAATACCTAGATTTTAATCTCGACAAAAAAGAAATATTTTCCACAACCTTTCGAGGTTTATTTTTAATTTCAACCAGATTAAATCTCCTTTTAATTTAGATATAAATTTTGTTTAATCTTTTAAGGGGAGCAGATTTAAATAGATTAATGCTGTAGACAAGATCTCATAAAATATAAAGCTATGTTAGATAGATGTTGGTGCAGTAAAATCTCTTAGACGTTATAAACAATTAGAAAATTTATTATCACGGGAGGTTAAAGAAGGAAAAAGGTTTATATACTGAAAAAACTGAAAACAGAAACAACCATATTTTTACCAGATGATCCACAAGAATTACTAAATATAGATTAAATATTTTTAATATCTGCAATAAATGGAAGGACATAATTCTAGTTTCAATGAAATTCCTGCTATTTTGAAAAGACTGTTAGAAAAGAAGATTCTAAATTGAAAAGAGGATTATAAAAATATAACCGGTACATCTCTGATGTCTTTAAGGGCTTCGCCCGTAGCTGAAATATGTTGTTTTTTAATCTTTTTTATAAAAAAAATATTTCATAAAAAAAAATATTTATTCAAAATTTTTTTTTTTTAACTAAAAAATGTGTTCAGCAGATTTAGACAAAATTAATAATCATTTAGAAAATTTGACAGAGATTTTGAATTCATCAAAATTTAGTACGACGTTAAAAATTATAACAACTACTTCATCACACACTTGTAATTTAGAACTCATTCTACATTTGGAACAAAATAAAAATTATCAAATTGCATTGACTAGTTTCTCTACATTTAGCACTATTCAAAACGTTATCAAAGATGTGAATGATCAATTTAGATATTCTACTGATAAAGGCAAAACATGGAAAATACTAACTTTTCTTCCTGGTTCTTACGAAGTTGAAACAATATCAAATGAAATTAAGAGACATTTAGGGATACCATCTAAAGATAAGAGAACAATTACATTTTGCAGTTGAAACCGGCAGTCAATAAATTTTTCTCTTACTTTAGGACGAAAAATCATCAAGTTGATTTACCATGAATAGATTCATCTGTCAAAGCTATTAGGAAATTAATAAACAAACCTATAGTCAAGGTTATCATTTAGGTGAGAAGATTCCAAAAATAACTGAAATAAATTCAATTGTGTGTACATTGTGACATTATTGAAGGAAGAAATTATAAATGGTAAATTGTCAAATTTAATATTCAGTTTTCCCAGCGTTTTTACTGTACTCCATTGGTTATAGATTAAATGTATTTCCCCAAACATTAATTATATTTTTCCTATTACAAGAAAAACTATTAACAACATTGGCCATTGGAAATCACTGAGTGAGAAAAGGACAAGGAAATAAATTTTTGGAGGTTGAAGAGATTATGATTAATTCTTTTGGGTTTCGGGTAGGTAGAAACTCCCGACGCGAAGCTAGAGAAAATTAATTTTTCTTCTTCTTTCTTTTAAAAAATAAAATAAAATAAAAATAAATTTTTTTATTAAAAAATGATGTTGAACTACCTCCATTTAAATAAAGAAAAAACTCAAATTCAATCAGATCATCACCAAAATTTATCTAAATAAAGTTTTGTCAGTTATTTGCGGAGAGATCAGATGTTTATGGGAAAAAACATATCTAATTATTTAAAATTTTAAAATAAACGACTCCAAATTTTTTGGATTATAACAATCTTATAATTTATACAACAACGGCAGAACAACCCGTCTATCAATTTTTAAAATATGGATTTGAAAATAATCTTAAAAAAAACAGCAATTGCTTCATTATTCAAAGGAACATGAAAGATATCTGGAAGATGACGAAGAAAAAAGTTCGTGGGTGAAGAAGCAGCAAGAAAATAATCAGTTAGTTAATCCAATTAAAAATAAGCATATAAAGATACAAATTAATAGATGATAGTATGTAATAATGCAAGATCCGTAGTAACTGAGATAAAACAATGAAACATTTGTGTAATTTTTGATGATTGTGTTTAATGACAGAAATCAGTCAGTTCTAGAGAATTTTATTTTACAAGAGGTAGACATAATAACTGTAGTGTATTTTATTTAACACAAAGTATTTGTATTCATTAGACGGAAGTGGTTATTAGGAAAGAATGCAAATATATTTATACTATTTGAAATAAATGCAAAGAAAGTATTCTTAAGTTGATTTGTTAATGGAGATTTATGCGTAAGAAATAAAGATGAATTTAAACCAATCGTGTAACAATGCTTGGTCAAAGATTAATGGCTTCAGTTACAATTAGAGTATTGATAAAAAAATTCATGATAGAGTTATAGAAAATATTTTCGCGGAGTGACCGAAAATTTTTTCTTATAAGATTTTTTGTGTTAATAAAAATAGAAAAAAAAATGTTAGATGCTAGTTAGATTGACTTAATGTTAGTTTTAAAAAGATTAATCGTCATCCTACAAATCCTGTTAAATTCGAAAGAAAGAAGTATAGATTTTTATTATCATCATAAATACGTAGCGACTCGTTTACAGATTATAAAACAAAACCTGGTATTGAAACCGTTTGTGTTTTAAAACAAAAGACTTTCCACTTTGTTGATTTAAGAAGTTTCCGAGTATTTTTTGTCGTATTAATAATTTATGGTGGTTGGTTAAGAAATGAAACATTTATACCAACACATGAATTAGAAACATTACATCAATTACAAAAATTCCTGTGTATCATGTAAAAACGGAACCGAGGTATCTATGTATAAATTCATTTTTTTTAAAAAAAATATGAATCGTGAAATGTCTCTCGGAGCAATAACGTCTAGGATTGATGAATTAATCAAGAAAGAAAAACTGCTGATGTTTGATGCGCAAATTAAACATAGTAAACGTAGTAAACGTATTAAAAAAACAGAAACGTACTATTTACTAGGCGTAGTATTTAAGAACGTTATACTAAAAAAACAGAAACGTGGAACAAAAAAGAATATTAGAAAAAAAAATAAGGGAAAAAAAAAAAAACAAAAGGGGAAAAAAAAAAAATAAGAAAAAAAGAAAAGTAAAAAAATACAACAAAAACCAAGAAAGAAAAAAAAAAAAAAAAAAAAATAGAAAAAAAGAAAAATAAGGGAAAAAACTATGAAAGAAAAAAAAAAAAATACAAAAATAAAATACAAAAAAGAACAAAAGAAATTAGAAAAAAAAAAAAAAAAAAAAACAAAAAATTAAAATTGTTTGAAAAAAGTTGTGTAGAAAAGAAAAAAAAATAAGAAAAAAAAAAAACAAAAAAAAGAAAGAAAGATAAAAAAAAAAAAAAAAAAAAAAAAAAATAAAAAAAAATAAAATAAAAAAAAAAAAAAAATTAAAAAAACAAAAAAAGAAAAAAAAAAAAAAAAGAAGAAAAAAAAAAGAAAATAAAAAAAGAAAAAAAGAAATAAAAAAGAAAAAAAAAAAAGAAAAAAAAAAAAACAGAAAAGAAATAAAAAAAAAAAAAACAAAAAAAAAAAAAAAAAAAAAAAAAAAAAACAAAAAAAAAAAAAAAAAAACACCCCCCCCCTCCCCAAAAAGAAAGACCTTACCCCCGACAAACCCCCCCCACAAAAAGCCCCCCACCACCCGCAAACACCCCGCCCCCCCTCCCCCCCCCCCCCCCCCCCTCCCCCCCCCCCATCCCCCCCCCCCAACCCCCCCCCCCACCTCACCCCCCCCCCCCCCACCCCCCCCCCCCCCCCCCCCCCCCCCCCCCCCCCCTCCCCCCCCCCCCCCCCCCCCCCCCCCACCCCCCCCCCCCCCCCCCCCACCCCCCCCCCCCCCCCCCCCCCCCCCCCCCCCCCCTCCCCCCCCCCCCCCCCCCCCCCCCCCCCCCCCCCCCACCCCACCCCCCCCCCCCCCCCCCACCCCCCCCCCCCCCCCCCCCCCCCCACCCCCCCCCCCCCCCCCCCCCCCCCACCCCCCCCCCTCCCCCCCCCCCCCCCCCCACCCCCCCCCCCCCCCCCCCCCTCCCCCCCCCCCCCCCCCCCCACCCCCCCCCCCCCCCCCCCCCCCCCCCCCCCCCCCCGCCCCCCCCCCCCCCCCCCCCCCCCCCCCCCCCCCCCCCCCCCCCCCCCCCCCCCGCCCCCACCCGCCCCCCCCCCCCCCCCTCCCCCCCCCCCCCCCCGCCCGCCACCCCCCCCCCCCCCCCCCCCCCCCCCACCCCCCCCCCCGCCCCCCCCCCCTCCCCCCCCCCCCCCCCCCCCCCCCCCCCCCCCCCCCCCCCCCCCCCCCCCCCCCCCCCCCCCCCCCCCCCCCCCCCCCCCCCCCCCCCCCCCCCCCCCCCCCCCCCCACCCCCCCCCCCCCCCCCCCCCACCCCCCCTCCCCCCCCCCCCCCTCCCCCCCCCCCCCCCCCCCCCCCCCCCCCCCCCCCCCCCCCCCTCCCCCCCCCCCCCCCTCCCCCCCCCCCCCCCCCCCTCCCCCACCCCCCCCCCCCCCCCCCCCCCCCCCCCCCCCCCCCCCCCCCCCCCCCCCCCCCTCCCCCCCCCCCCCCCCCCCCCCCCCCCCCCCCCCCCCCCACCCCCCCCCCCCCCCCCCCCCCCCCCCCCCCCCCACTCCCCCCCCCCCCCCCCCCCCCCCCCCCCACCCCCCCCCCCCCTCCCCGACCCCCCCCCCCCCCCCCCCCCCCCCCCCCCCCCCCCCCCCCCCCCCCCCCCCCCCCCCCCCCCCCTTCCCCCCCCCCCCCCCCCCCCCTCCCCCCCCCCCCCACCCCCACCCCCCCCCCCCCCCCCCCCCCCCCCCCCCCCCCCCCCCCCCCCACCCCCCCGCCCCCCACCCCCCCCGGCCCCCCCCCCCACCCCCCCCCCCCCCCCCCCCCCGCCTCCCCCCCCCTCCCCCCCGCCACTCCCCCCCCCCTCCCCTGCCCCCCCCCCCTGCCACCCCCCCCCCCCCTCCCCCCACCCCGACCCGCCGCGCCTTCCCTCCCCGCACGTCCCCCCCCCCCCTCCTCCCCTCACCACCACAACGATCACACAACACAGAAAAACATCACTCCAAACCTTCATCCCAATTATTAATCAAACAGAGCCAAACAATCCACCCCCATCCCCAACAACACATCCCGCAACTCAAAACAACCATACTACCCAGTCAAATCGTCCCCAATAACTCCCCATTACACCCAACAACCAAAACTAATGCCCCCCCTAATAACCCTCAGCCGTCCCCACACCAACCCCAAAACCTACCCCAACACACCACCCCCCCACCAAAGCCCCCATTAAAACTCCACAAGTCATCTCCCACCAGCATCACCCGTCCTGGCAAAAACCCTAACACGTACCCACATGCCGCAATATGCCATCCTAACTACCCCCCACTTCACTCGTTTCCTCAACCACATCCCACACTCCACCCCCCCCCTCCACAACTTATCGAACAAGAACACAACCAACACCTCAAAATAGAAAACAAACCCAGAACCCATAAAAACCTCTGAAACCATCCTCCCCCGTCGTCCCATCGATCCCTCCCATAAACCACCAAAAAGACACACCTCCCCTCCCCCACACTCCCCTGCGTCCATTCCAACTGCCACCATAAAACCCAACCTACCCACATAATGCGCCATAGAACCCTACAAGCTCTACCTTCCACACGTCAAATAACTCCTAGAGTACTATAACCTTTAACCAACTTCTTAAACTACCAATATAATTCACTCCTGAACCCCACAAGACACTCTAGATAAAAAATGAATAAATCTCATAAATTAAAAGCTATTAGAGAAATTGAAAATAATTTCAAACCCATATATAAAACAGTTACTGATGAAAATTTAACAACGCGTCCATATAAAATCATAACAAAGAAAAAAATTGACTATGGTTCAACATATATTTGGGATCTTGAAACTTTTCCTGATCCTAACTGTTCAACAGCTCATCCTATTCCTTATGCTGTAGGAGCTATTAATTTTAATAAATTTATATGTTGCTTACCGAAACAAAGATTGAAAGAATTAGAAACACGTTTGTTAAGTGATATGATTAAAATTAAACGATCAAAAGATGAAGATGAAATTAAAAAACTTAAAAAACAGATTAATGAGTATAATAATTTAACTGAATTAGAATTTAATAAACTTCAAAAATTGTGTGAAAATATTTACGAGAACTGAGGATGATGAATGTCCGATCGGGGGAAACCCAGAGGACGTATGTCCGATCCATCAATTTTTTAAAACTCTTGGAAAATTTAATTATTCGAGAGTAACTTTAATAGCTCACAATTCATCAGGTTTTGATTCCTATTTTCCGATAAAAGCTAATTTTAAATTATCTAAACCGCCTCTTAAAACTTCAAGAGGAATATTGACTGCTTCATTACAAAATCCTTATACAACTGAATGTGTTAGTAGATACATTCAAAAATCTTTTAGATTTAAAAACAATATGAAAAAAGATTCACCGTTAGGTAAATTAGCACTTCAAACTATTATAATGAAATGTAGTTATCAACATGTAAAAACAAGTCTTTCTAAATGGTGTGAGAATTTAAACATTCCTACGAATGTGTGTAAATTAAATTATGAAATTGGAGACATAACACATGAAAATTATAAAGAAAAAGAAAATGAATGGAGACCATATTTAGTTAACGATATTCTTTCTTTAGCTTTTTGTATCTACAAATATAATAATGTTATGCGAGATTTAGTTGGTGAAGATATAACTACTAATTTGACATCCTCTGCTTTAACATTTAACGGTTGGATGAAAAGCGTACAAAATGACAATACAAATATTCATTCTCATATAGATTTATGGGCTAGAAATTATATTAGAAAATCTGTTAAAGGTGGAAGAGTTTCAGCAAATATAAGAAAATACATATCGCCATTTTGTAGCATCTTGTTACCAATATTAAAACAGTATTTACCTGGTCGCTACGCTGGGGGGACTTTGTCTCTTGGAAGTAATTTAATAGATTAAATGAAACAGTATCGAGATTTAGGAGATAAAACTGAAATTTGTAAGAAAATTTCAAATCAACTACTTGAACAGAAAAATGAATTTCTAATGGCTTTTGATGCAACATCTTTATATCCATCAGCTATGTATGATGAAAATTCAGAATACCCTAAAGCTGAATCAGCTAGAAAATTTCGTCAAGAAGAAGAGCGGGAAATAGTATATAAATTTAATACTCAAACATTTAGACCTAAAACTGGAATATTCTCTGTTGTGTTTCAATATCCGAATGATATGTTTTTCCAACCAGTTCCTATAAAAGATAAAGTTAAAAATCAAAATAATAATTCTCATGTAAAAGTAATCAGGTTTAGAAATGGTATATGTTATGATGTATTAACTTCTGTAGACATACAAGAAATTGTTAGATGTGGGGGAAAAATCTTACATATTACTGATGGTATAATTTATGAAAAAAATTATGAAGTTTCACCATTTCGAAATTATATTGAAAAACTTTTTAATTTGAGAAAAAGATATAAAACAGAAGGAAATACTGTAGGTGATGAGTTAATTAAATTATTGATGAATTCGCTATATGGCAAAACTGTGCAAAAAGATATAACCACTAAATATCATTTATGGAATGAGAATACATTGAGAAAAAATTTCACTCAAGAAGTAAAAGATTATGAAAAATTAAATGATGAACAATATTTAGCGAAAGTAGAATTGGAAGATGATGAATTTCTTAAAACTAATATTGTAAAAGATGGGAAGACGTCGCTCATGCCATCACACTTAGGTTCTTTCATTCTTTCTCACTCTAGAAGAATCATGAATAACTTTATTTTAGAAATTAATGGTTTCAACGAAAAATACATTCATTATACAGATACTGATTCAATATACATTTCTAATGAGCTCTTCAATAAATTAGATGCTGCTGGATATGTTGGTGGGGAATTGTGTCAAGGAAAAAATGATTATGGAAATGGTGGAATTATTTTTGCGATGTTTATTGCTCCTAAAATAAAATATTGTATTACTGTAGATGAACAATGGAGACATAGTGAAAAGAAAACATTCAAAGGATATTCACAAGATAAAGTAAAAGTAGAAGATTTTCTAAAATTATATTCGGGGAAAACATTATCGACTACATGTAATAAACCATGGAAAAGATCTTTAGAAACTGGAATTAGTATTCCTGATAAAAATAATAATACTGAAGAAAAAAAATTTTCTGGTCAAATAAATATTCTTAAACGTCAAGCACCTGATGAAAATGAAATTATGTTACCTTATAACGGAGCAGATATTCAAGCTGAAATATTTCAAACAATCGTCTGTGAGAGTAATTTAAGTGATGATGATGACACGTGGGAATAATAATTTTTTTATAACATCTAAAAATTTTATCACATCTAAATATTCTATAACATCTAAAAACTTATTACATCTAAAAATTTTATTACATATGAAAATATATTTATCGAATATTTTGGTATTTTCTATTAAGTTTTATCATATAACGTTTTATCATATAACGTTTTATCAAAAGATAATTTAAATTTATTTTCACTTACTATTAATTTTTCATCATCAATTGATTCTTCATCATCATCAACTGATTCATCATCATCATAAATTGATTCTTCAACATCATAAATTACACTTTTTGGTATAGGATGCCATTTCCTGATAGGATACCATTCTCTTATTGGAATATCTAACTCTAAATTACATCTTTTATCTGATAATAATATAATAGAGAAAAATATTGGTCTTTGATCTCTTTTGGAAAATTTAATAACACCACCATAATCTGAATCACTTTTAGTTTTTATTAAAGATGATAAAATTTCAAATTGATTAGATGTAAATCCTAATTTAAATTTTGTAGACCCGACACATAGTTGTCTAACACTATCTTCAACTATACCATCATTATTATTTTCAATTGTAAGAAAATGAAATTTAGATAAATTTTGATTATATGTAGTATTAATATCATGTACATCAGTATGAGATATAAATTTTTCTTCACTTAAATTTTTATAATTACTAATATTTTTATAATCTTTTTTACCATTTACACCTTTTTCAGATGTTTCAGAATCATCATCTATATTATTATCATCATCTATATTATCATCATCTATATTAACACCATCATTATTATTATAAGATTCTTTAAAATTCACATTTTCATGATGTTTTAAAACTTTTATTAGTTTTAGAATTTTTATCAGAATCTAAACTTTTATAGGGTGTTGTCCACATATAAATTTTCTCTTGTTGAGCTAAACCATTTATATAAGATTTTAACAAAATAATATTTAAATTTGAATATAATCCTATATATGTATCATCATCATATCTTTGGGGCATTTCTAATGTTTCTTGTTTATAAATAGTATCTCTATAATATAATTGACATAATAATTCTTCGTTATGCTTTTTACTCTCGATATGAATATTATATTGGTTTTGTTCATCAACAAATTATCTAATTTTTTCTTTTGAAAAGGACTTTAATTTTTTAACTAATTCTTTAATATTAATATAATTAATAATTTTAGTTTCTATCCAATCAGTATTACTAATCGGCAAAACTGCTCTAATAAATCCGTAAACATTATTATGTCCTATTATAACCATATTTTCTTTGTTCAGTTCAACATAAGCTACGTCATTGTATTTGCTTACAATATCCATAAATTTGATAAACGGGTCTCCGGGAAAAATACAATAGTTAGTTTCTATAGAAGGTAAACCTTTAGTCTGTTCTCTAAATATTTCGGCTTGTAATTGAAATAAAATATTAACATCTATACATGGATTTGTAATAGTATTATTATTATTATCAAAACATTTATTTTCAAATCCCGTTGATCTCGTCGAATAAGAAGAACAGGATGATGCGGACGAATATAATTTTTTTAAATTTGGATTTTCCATTTTTTTATTTTTATTAGAAAAAATTTATTTTTTTATTTTTATTAGAAAAAATTTTATTTTTTTATTGTTAAAAAATGATGTTACCAAATGTTGGTGGAGGTGCATATATTCCGAATAATCGTGAATTAGAAATAGAAATAGAAAATTATATCATGAAAACTGGAGACGTTTGATCTGGTCCATTGCATCTTTCTATTCTTCCGCAACAAAATACAGAGTTAACAAATAAACAATATGTTGATACACAAATCAATGATTTAAAAGAAAAATATATAAACGATGTTTTGGTTCCACTGATGAATGAATTAAAGTTGCTAAAACTTAATGACAAATCATTAAACGAAAAATTATTAAAACTTGATAAAAAGGATAGAGAGCTAGAAGCAGATATAGCAAAACTTTTTAAAAAGATTTCAGAACAATCAAAAATTTTAATATTACTTTCTATAAATATAAAATCTGCAGTCATTAAAAATAAACATCAGATAAAAATCTTGAAAGAACAATTAGAAGATGAAATAGAAAAGCTACCTGAAAGAATTAAAAAAATTTAAAGCAGTTACAAACTACATTCAAAAAAAGTGTTGATGAATTAAGTTCTAAAATTACTCAACAAATGAAAAAGATGAATAGAATAATAAATGAAGTAAACTCACTTAATGAAAAAGTTGATAAAATGAAAAATCTTAAAATCAATTTAGAAAATGAATTAAAGAAAAATTTACAAGAAAACTCTAAAGAAAGTATAGAACAGTTAGATTCTGTTAAAAGACAATTAGATGTTCTTAAAATTAAGTTAAATGCTCTTAAAACGGCATTGAAGATTAATCAGCAGAAAATGCAAGTTAATAGAAAAGAAATTAAAGTACATCACACGCTGCTTGACGCAATAGATAAAGTGCAACAGTCAATTAATAAAGTTATCTCGAAGTTGTTGTCCATTCACAAACGTAAATCTTGATCAGACCAAAGGTCCTCAGGTTACTAACCGATCGACGAAGTCTTGGGTTTCTAACCTATCGGAGCGAAGCTCCCCGATGCTTTAGCCGATCGGACCAAAGGTCCTCAGGTTACTAACCAATAGAACTTTGTTCAGAGGCTTTAGCCGATCCTAAACGTAAATATTAACGCAAATATTAACGTAAATATTTTTTCCAAAAGTCAAATTTATTCCTAAAAAATGCCTATAATGTGTAAACACAATCTTAAACATTTTGCTTCAAATCAAAGAATTGCTCATGAACCACGTATGAATCCTGTTTATCATTATGATAATAGAGAAACAGTTCACACGGAAGGAGCTGGCATCTTCTCTGGTATTGGAAGTATCGTTAACTTAATTAAAAATAATAAAGATTTGATTACATCTGCTGCAAAAGGAGCAGCTGCTATAGGTAGTACAGCTAGTGCAATATCAAATGCTGTCAAGTCTCAAAACGAATTACAACAACTAGAAGCTATTCGTAAACTTAGGAATGATTCCGAAGAACTAAAAAATTTAAAAAAACTTTCAGAGGAAACAAAAAATAAAATTGCTAACATAGCTGTTGGGGAAACCTTGAGGAGCGGAGCTCCGTCTGATAGTAAACATAAGAAGAAATCAGGCGTAGCCATAAAACGTTCAATTGAAGAAATAAGAGGTAATGGCGTGAGCAGCAACCTTCGGTTTAACCAGCAAAGCTGTAGCGGAGCTGGTCTAGCAAAATTCTAAAGTTATGTTTTTTAGTAAAATTTTTTAGTAAAATTTTTTTAGCAAAATTTTCGTAGCAAAATTTTTTTAGTAAAATTTTTTAGTAAAATTATTTTAGTAAAATTATTTTAGCAGAATTTTTTCTGTGTGTGAGAAAAACAAAAAGTCAAATTATTTTTTATAAAAATGTCTTCGCTTATCGAAAATAAATTTGAATTAGATAAACCACCAGGTGTTAGTTATAATCAAAAAAAGAATGACTATATAAGAATTGCTATGAATCCCGGATCTTCTAGTAGAGTAAATACTGGAGGTGATTTAATTTTTGAAGTTGATAATCAGCAGAGTTATATATATTTACCTGATTCGTTTTTACATTGTGAATATTCCTTATATAGTGATGCTAATTTTACAACACCATTACCAGATTCCGATAATATTGCATTAGAGAATAATTTTTTTCGAAGATTATTTACACAAATGCGTTTAGATGTTGCAACTCAAAATATAGAAACAATAAGTGATTCTCCAGATGTAATTGATACAATGCTTAGATTTGTAACAATTGGTGAAAATAATAAAAAGTATGAAATCGAAGGTTGGTTTCCTGATACTAATGATGGTATAATTGTTGATGATTTAACTCACGCTGGAACAGATACCGCAGGAATTGCGAAAGATGTAGAAAATATTGCAAAACATTTAAATAAAACAAACAATAGTGCATATAAAGGAAGACGTGAATTTAACAAGAAAAGTAAACAGACAGTTAATTGGTCATTGTCTCCATTATTCGGATATTTAGATTATGATAAAATATCATGTCAATTAAAATTTAAATTAATAATTCATCGCACAGCAAATAATGAATTAATCTTTTTTGGTAAGACTGGAAAAAAAGCATATTTAAAAATTGATAGACTTGAATGGTGGATTAAGCATATTACTCCTAGTTTAGAGATTGAAACAGCTATTGCAAAAAGATTAAATACTAACAAACCAATTCCAGTAAATTTTCTAAAGCGTACTGCTAGTTCAGTAACTTTTTCCGAACAAAGATTTAACTGGCATTTTACTAGAACTTCGAATACTCCAAGATATTTATTACTAACTTTTCAAAGAAATAATTCTCCAAGTTTTGATAAGAACAACAATCTCTTCCATATTAATAAAATTCGAAGTTTACAAGTTGCTTTAAATCAAACCCGTTATCCAATTGATCCATTAAGATTCGATGATACCAATAATCAATTTATGGAAGGATATGATTCTTATCGAAATCTTTGTATAGAATTTGGAGTTGAACCACAATTAACTCCTGGAGATCGGAGACATTTATATCCTGTTTTCTGTTTCGATTTAAGTGCACAATCTGAAGATATTATCAAGACTGGTTGTGATGTAACAATTAATATTGAAAAGAAAGATTCCACAACTTCATTGATGGCTTATGGTTTATTGCTAGAAGATGTAAAATATTCTATTGAAATTCTTAATGGAAAGATGGCTAGGATCGGCTGAACCCTCGAGGAGTTTCGCTCCGATAAGTTAATTAAATCCGTAGATTAAATTTTTTTTAGTAATTACTAATAAATTTTTTTGTAACTAGAATAGATTAAAAATTCTTAACTTAAAATTTTTGGTAACTTAAGAATTTTTCATAACTAGAACAGATTAAATTTTTTAGTAACTTAAAATTTTCTTATTAAAAATGTCGCAAGCAAAAAGTAATAATAATAAAACTGTTGAATTAAAATTACGTAATATTGTTGACAAAAATACCCCTAAAACTATTACGATTAATAAAAAAAAGTATTACATAAGTAAACCAATGATAGAGAATATTCAATTACAAGAAGAAAAGAATGGTGGAATTCTCCCATTAATTCCACTAATAATAGGAGGCATAGCAGCAGCAGGAACTGTTGCAGGTGGGACAGCTGGTATTGTCCAAGCAGTAAATAAAAATAAATCAGAGAAGGCAGCATTAGAAGAACAAAAACGTCATAATAGAGAGTTAGAGAAAGTTGCTAGAGGGCATGGAGTAGTAGATAATTTTATTAGTAAATTAAATTTAGTTGATGAAGGAAAACGAGTTCTTAAAAATATTCTCCGCAATGTTGATGATTTAATTGAAATTAAAGAAACTAAAGATGGTTCTGGAATATATCTAAGTCCTAGTATGATAAGGTAATAACCTCAGGACCTTTGGTTCTATTCGGTAAAACATTTATTTTATCTTTTAAAAGTTTTTTATCTTTAAAAATGGATTCCGCAAATTCCACAAATTCCGAAAATTTAATTAAATTAAAAATTGCTAATTTAGATTTATTAAATTATCTATTAAACAAAAATAAAAACTCAAATTGGAAAATTTATTAAGGTAACGACGACAAACAAAGTTTGGCTACTACCTACGGTGGTGACATACAAAAAACATTAGAAAACTTTCCTGGATTTATTTGGAGTAAATATTCGAAAGAAAAACATCTTCCTGGTCATTCATATACCGGTCCAGGAACTCGATTAGATATAAGACTAGATGAGAATAATAATCCGAAACCAGGTGAAGAACCAATAAATAGAGTAGATGCCGCAGCTTACAGGCATGATTTAGCTTATCGAAATCATGACCTAAGTTCTCGACATGCAGCTGATAAGAAGATGATTCAAGAATTAGATAGTATTCAGAATCCTTCCTTTAGAGAAAGAATTGAAAGAATGTTTGTTAAGAAAGCTTTACAAGCTAAAATATTATTCGGTCAGGGTTTAAATGAAACGACAACAAAGCTGTCTGAGAGCAACGCTCGAACTTATGCCTCCGAAATGTCGAATGACCCAAGCCGCTACGCGTCTGAAATTCATAAAGAATACAGAAGGCCTAAATATTTATTGAAAGTAAAAGTATTTAATAAAGATGATATTTGGAGTGCTGATCTTATTCATATGTCGAATGAAAAAGATTATAAATACGCATTGACCGTTATAGATTTATGTACACGATATGCTTGGGTAAAGCCTTTAAAAAATAAAAGTTGTCTATCTGTTAAATATGCGTTTGAAGAAATCTTTAAAGAAAGTAAGAGAAAGCCAAAAAAATTGTTTGTTGATAAAGGGTCGGAATTTTATAACCGAAACGTTCAGCCACTATTTGAAACTGTTTATTCAACTGAAAATGCAGGGAAGGCCGTAGTGATAGAAAGATTCAATCGGACGTTAAAAAATAAATTATTCAAGAAATTTACTGAGCGAGGAAATCAGAAATGGTTAAAAATATTACCAGGAATTGTATAGCAGTACAATAATGAAGTTCATTCTGGTATTGAAGAAACCCCAAAGAATGCTTCTGACGACCCTGATTTAATCCGAAAGAAAATATTCGAGAATAATTATTCGAACGAAAATAATAATTTGAATGAGAGTAATTGAGAATAATGAGAGTGAAACTTAAGCCGAAATTTAAAATTGGAGATAGAGTTAGAATATTTAAATATAAGAATAAATTTGAAAAAGGCTTCGTTGGCTATTGGACTAAAGAATTATTTGAAGTTTCTAAAATAAATCAAAGTTATCCGATTACTTACGAAATCGAGGATTTAGATGATGAAGATGTCAGAGGCCGATTTTATCAAAATGAAATACAACGAAGTGATTTTTAATTATCATTATTATTATTCAATTCTAACATAATATCAAGAAATGGCACTCCTTCTTGCAATTTAAATAAAACATAAAGACATAATTGACCACAATAAGTTTTTCCCGGTTTTTGAATTTGAAACGTATTGTATGTTTCCGTTCCAAGTAATTCTTTTACTTCATTTGTAGGGGGCAAACCGTATGAATCAAAATAATAATTATCTCCGTTTTTACTAAAGATACCTGTTGACCAATGTACGCCTTTTTGGTCTGAAGTGTGAAGATTCGTTATGAAATTTACAGTTGAAACTTTGTTCCAGGAACTGAAGGTTCCTGTTGGCTTATTTTTGATCAATTGTAATTCGTCTCTCATTAGGACATGAAAATTCTTTATTCCCAATTGATGTGCGATTTTCTTTAGATCAAAATTCGTTGTTGTTTCTGTTCCATAAAATTTAAAGAACTCGATCAGGTCAGTCATTTTAAATGTAACAAAAATCCAAATTGTCAACGTCCATTGTCACTTTTCAATCTCCACTCAAATAAGTTGCAATAAATGTTACTACTTGTTACTTATGAAGTAGAATTTCACGTTTGCAAGTCTTCTAATTCCTGCGTGAGTCCAGTATGTTGCGCAGGTTGTTGTTCAGTTTGTTGCACATTGGGTGAATCAAATATGGATTCTGCTAATCTTCGCTTTTCTTCTTCTTTCTCATGATCAATGAAATCTTCAAGATATGTAAAATGCTTCATCACAAAATGAATCGATAAGGAGGAATTAGCTAAATTTGGATAATGTCTTGACATTTTGAACAATTTGATTAATAATGTTATATATGAACGTTAAAATTTAATGTTATGAGTCTCATTCAACTCTTTCACAAATTTCACATGATTCTTATTGGTCAGTGACTTCAGTCGCTGAAGCACTTCTCCTTGCGAAATATAGCAACGTAGAAGATTCCGTTGTGTCATTTTCTCGAAAGCAATGAGTTTATTCAATGACGAGATGCACGATGAAACACTTAAAAAATCTTTTTCGTCGAGAAATGTAAGTAAATTGCTGCTGTCAACATCCTTGAATGAATCACGGATTATTTCAAACACTTCTCTCTTTTTATCTTCTTCGTTTCCACTCGTCTTCTGTTTCTTTCTTAGTGATTCAAGAATAAATTTTGTTGATATCGCTTTGAAGAAATCCAGATAGTCTGGTGAAATAAGAGGCAAAACTTGATCCACGAAGCAACAAAATTCTCTCTAAATTTTGCTGACGGAAGACATTGCAAATGAGAACTTTGCTTCTAGCGCACACGGAACAATGACAGAAGAGAGAGAAATGAAAACAGCTGCCAGATGCTTTGACGTCATGCGCTTGTGCTGACGTGCTGGTAAGAATTAAAACAACTTGCCTAACGTACAACTAAAATCTAATTGTATCACAAAGCTGTAGCAACTACTGGAATTACTAAAACACCTGAAGATATAACAATTGTTAAAGCACCTAAAATTATTGTTAAGAATATGGAAATTCCTTGTGTTACATTCTTAACTTTAGTCCATCTCTTTCTTAATTTTTTATAATGCTCTAATCTTAATAATAATTGAGATTCTTTATCTTTCATATAGCGTACTCTATGTGTTTTTCTTTATTCATTTTTTCAATGTCCATTAAAGTAGAACTACGTTCATATGATAACGAAGGATATATTCTTGCGGTTTCTTCCATTTTTGTTTCTTCCATTTTCAAAGAAATATTATTAGTCACATGATATATTTTAAAAACCTGAAAGATGGATAAAATTCATGAATTTGAGATTCTCAACTTTTATGATTTTTTCGGTGTCCTGGAACGGTCATGATTTAAGCGAGAAAATTGTAATTCACAAATTTTGAGATTCTTAACTTTTCTGATTTTCGGTGTCCTGGACCGGTCATGATTTTAAGGGTGAAAATTGTAATTCTCAAATTTGAGATTTTGAAAAATTTGAAAATTGGGTATTTTTAAAAACGCCCAAATTTATGAATTTAGGTCTTCATAACCTGAAAAAGGGTTCAAATTCATGAATTTATGTCGTTTTTAAAGATACTATTTTTTTGAATTTTATGGTGTCCTGGAACGGTCTTTTGCCCATTACTGGCATAGGCTATCTTCAGAAAATATTTTCTCACTGCAGATTATGATGATGAAATAAACTTATAAAACATTTGCTGTTGCATTGTCCTCTGATGTTTATCAATCATCCATCTGTTTAAGCCATAGTCATGATTTTTACATATTTCTAGAATGACAGGGTGTAGACAATGAAAATTTCCCCAAAATTTTAATTGACCTTTTCAAAAATAGTTTTCTTAATGTTTGATTAAAATATTATGAAATACATTTCATGACGTGGAGCAATACAGCTCACAGAGTAAAAACCGATGAGTTTGAAAATAAATCAGTCACTTAGCAAACTCACTAAAAACGTCAGATTAAAGTCCTAAATGTTGGTCACGAAAAGTCCTGTAGACACTATGATTTAATTAATTCACCACATACATACAATCTCATGACTGTACTTCGCAGAGTCAAGCTACTGTCTAGGTCACTCTGGTATCCTAAGGAACTCAAAATTGCTTCACATTTGATCAGATCATCACTAAGGTCGACAACGTCATCGGTATTATGAAAACTGACAACAGCACCACTTGTTAAAGTATCGATGAAGGACCTAGCGATTTAGAGGGGTGAACCAAAACATTCTAGAAAATATCCTAGAGCCCTTTGATATCGTCTATTACCTAAAACCACGCAATGTTCAATCCATTTTCTAGCTTTACCTTCTCAACAAAAGAATAAGACAATTTAATATTACTGATTCATCCTGCACACTCCTCTCAATCACCACATTGAAATTTGTGATAAATGCCACGCAAATTTTTGGGTCGTTTTCGAAGCAAGGCAGTTCATTCTTTAGTAAAGATGCCGTCGTTGTAAATTCGGCAAGTTTTGCTAAACTCACAACGAAGAGTCTCAATGTTGCGAAGTAGAACGTTGGCAGAAGGCACGTCGAGGTCTTGAGTATGGCAATCACAGTTAGCCTCAATCACTGAATAAGAAGCTAGGTAATGGAATTCACACAAAAATTCCATTATACCAAGCTATCCAATCCTAGCATAGGCGAGGTCTAGCAATCTGAAATGGTGACCAATGAATACGCTGTGACTAAATGCGATAGTGACTGGATTCAATTATGTAATATGCGTAGCTTACAGTAGGCTTGCGTCATGTATGCCGCCATGAATCCCTACCTGCACATCCACTGACCGAGTTCTAATTCGCCTTTGATAAATATATAGTTAACTAATTAATGACCCTAATTAATTAACTATGTAATGGTTAAACACTAGTTAGTTTGTTAATGGCTCAAACTCATTTTATCGTATCAATTACTGCACACGTCAATCAGAAGATGCGACGTGGCAATGGTACAATTTCAAAAAAATAAATGTCAGAAGCATCGTGTGGGTAAAAGAGAAGCAGGCGCATATTGATTTGACCCGGACTCCAAAAAAATGTATCGAGTTGAATCTCGGGATCTCAAAATCGGTGTACTTAAGGACACTGAAACGAAGGGCAAGTATTGCAACGATTTCAAAGGAGGACAAAGTAGGCATAAACTACTTTCAGCATCACTCCACACACTTGTTAATCAGAGCAAGCAATCTATTTACCCTTCGATTATTTTGTCTACTTTTTCATATTTAGATGTGTTAGATAGAATGTCACTGTATGCAGACATGCTGCATGCAATTTCGGCAAACCGCCTGAACGTCTTGTCAGTTAAGAAATGGCTGACTGTAAATGGAAAAGTTACAAATAATCAGTGTTGGGCTTCGTTAAAAAGAAAGTTAGTTCCGTTAACTTTGTTCCGTTAATTAAAAAATGTAGTTCCGTTAACAATAATCCGTTAATTTGGGAGCAAAGTAACGGAAGTTACTGTTAAACCGTTAAATTGTCAAATTTTGTGTTATCTTCAAAATCGTGTTTTAGTTAACATTGTGTCTTCAAAGATAAATTTCCTGCTGTTCTATGTGCATAGAATAGATGCAATTCCTTTCTATTCGCGAAATGTTAACCATTATCACGGAATGTATTTTTCCGTTCACTTGGAATTCGGTCCATTTCGTTGAAGTGATGCTATCCGTCGTTAAGAATTTTTCGGTTGTCGGACTTTGCTTTTCGTTGAGACGTATTCCTCTCTTAACGCGATGTACTGTCGACGAAAGAAATTCGGTGTTGAGTTGAAAACGAAAGGACGATCGAAGAAAATTCTTAACTTAAATCATCTCACAGCAGTTCTCAGGCCAGTGTTTCTTACAAAATGAAAGTCGTTTGTTCTGATGAATTATTCCACAAAGCCTTTATCCATCAATCTTTTTCATTCGAGTCGTTAGGTAAAGAATAAATTATACTTGCACACAAGGCTGACATGTTCTTCCTGCACTAACAAAATTTCAGAGCATGCTTGTAGACGAAATGAGACCGCATTGGGGAACAGAATCGATTCTTGTGACCTTGTATGACTGCGCTCCTGACACTGTCTGCCTCATTGTGTGAAGAGAATAGCTTCATGCAAATACCGATGCGAATTCTGAATGACGCCGCGCGTTGTTGAGTGCACGATGAACGAAGGTGAAGCAAGTTAACTCAGCCTTCAAAAGTCTGTATGTATAGTTGACCTGACATCATGAGCTGAGCTCTCAGCCGCATATTTATTAAAAAAAGTTAACGGATTAGCGGACTTCCATGAGAGTAACGGAAGTTTAACTGATCGTTAACTTTTTTAGAAAGTTAAAATTTAGAAAAAAGTTAACTTCCGTTAATTAACGGATTAACGGAAGTTAACGGATTGTGCCCAACTATGCAAATAATAATGCATCATAACATAAAGTCGTTTAACATGCGGCGACATACGACATAATTGGTCACAATTATTACAATGTTGCTTCTTGAGACTGGAACTGGAAGCAACCTTTTAACTATGTCGAAGAGCAACTTGTCTCCTCGCTACACCTCACGACGCATTCATAACTAGTAGCACTTTCAACTTATTGTATGAAAAGTGATAATGAAAATAAAGCAGGGCAACTGTTGATTCGCTACAGCGTTTACTACTTCAGGCAGCGGTGTGGTTAAAGGCTACAGAGACAGACTAGCGCTGTTCTGTGGATCAATTTTCCTGCATTTAATACGGGGCTGCGAACTGGACGGCATTTTGAAATATTTCTGTCACCAAATATCCTAGTACGGGTATTTTCATTGATATGCTGAATAATTTGGTTCTATGTCGAAGGTCAGTCTGAAAGCACGAAAACACGTCGTCAATCGCAGAAATACAGTTCAACTTTAATCATTGATAAGGAATAAGCAATTATGACATGGAGATATATTCGATAGTTTGGACACTCTTGATAACTATAAAGTAAGTGAGAAGACAGAAAAGAAATGTTTTCATGTAATCGATAACTAGCACCTGGAACCAAATTCTGAGGAAGCTTATCGGTGCCAGATGGGGTGCTGATCCTGAAACCCTGCGCTCAACAGCCCTAGCACTTACATATTCCACGACAGAATATGCTTGCCCTGTATGGGAAAGGTCGGCGCATGCAAAGGAACTGTTCCCCATCCTGAATGACGCTTGCCGTATCATAGCAGGTTGCCTGCGCCCAACTCCTCTTCAACAACTACATCCACTTGCGGGGATACAATATCCTGGTGACAGAAGAATCGAGGCGTCGAGGAGACAATTTTTGAAGGTCGGTGAGGACAGAAGACATCCACCGCACGCAGCAACCCTAAAGTCACGACGCAGCTTCCTTAGAACCGCACCAAGTGCTCAGTTACCACAGGTCAAACTACCGAGCGGCAAGGAACTCCAGTACTGCGTATGGAAGACGCCCAACCGCCTCCGAAGTGGAGTAGCCCTTTGTGGAGCAAAAAGGAAAAAATGGAACATAAGCGAAGATGACAAATGCAGCGGCGGAGAACGACAAACGATGGAGCATCTGCTGCAATGTCGGTTGCTTCCAGCACTATGCACTCAGCACGACCTACAACAGTGCACGAACGTGGCAATACAATGCGCACAGTATTGACAAGGCCGCGTGTGATGTGGACACGCTAAGTAAGTAAGCAACGGATGACTGTAACAGTAAGCATGTCCGTATTTTGGAAAGTACTGTCAGAAGGATTTATTTTACCGAATATGTGCACGCACATTCGATGGTCAATTTTCCAACTCATCCTACCTAAACTTCATGCGAATTCATAGCATTATTCAAAGCATTATCTTGCATCTTCGGAAGACAATTTGTCATTATTTTGATAATCAACATGATTCCGTTTGCCCATCATCATTCTAATGGACGTTTATATTCGTATGATTAACATGAGCCTATTTTATTTCAGTACCTGTCTCGATGTATGGTAGGAGCCTCCCAAGATGAACCAGAAGAAGAGGAAGAGGAGACCAGGTCTGTGGACAGTGGTTTTGAGCCGAAACCAAGAGACGGATGCTACAAGGTTTTGGGAACTCTAAAGGATCCTACTTACAATGTTCCTGAATTTATAGATGAAGTAATCAAAGTAAGTAGATGATATTCACTGTAAATTTATTTATTTGATAGTTCTTTGTGAAAACATGCAAGCAAACCAAAAGCCGTATCATTTCACCGCGGACTGACCAATATCGATTGGAGTAGGCTGAATTAGTTCATTAATTCTGACTTGAAACTCAAAATCGTGCGGTGCTTGAAATGTTTCTACCTCTCCATTGCTTTTTCGATGATCGACATGATTTCCTTCTAAATTTGATATATTTTTGTAGAATGGGAAACATTTGCGTTTCATGCAGTTAACTTCAACTTTCTTCATTTCAGTATGAAACAAAAGAACAATTGTTTGAGCATCTTGTCGAATGTGACGTCATAATATACGATATCACTCAAGATCCGGATCAGATCGAAGAGGCAGTTTGGGCCATTTCCGAGATTCACTCTGACATGGACAAATTGGATTCCCAGAAAATGTTCATTCTTCTAACCAGTGCAATGACATGGGCTAAAAGCAAGCCAATCGATCCGGTAGGTGGATTTTGAAGATCTTGAGTTATTTCGTCTGCATCATCTTCTATCTCACTCTCTCCCATGCATCTCTACTTCCAAATCTGTTAATTCTGTTCTGTTTTCGTCGAGAGAACGTGTTAATTTATCAGTACGTATAACTTATTTCTTCGATCCTTATCATCTTTGCATTCGCGTGCGCATTATACTGTTTATGCACAGCATGAATCATATAAATTTCTTCAAATCACTTAGTTGCATCCTCAAATCTTTTCTGTGTCTCTTTTGATACCACAACAAAGTACTCTGCTTATAATACTTTCCACCAGTTCATCTAATGGCCATTTGTTTCAGCTGAACTTTCAATAACTTCATCATTGATCATGCCTCATTTTTCATTACCTCAATTGCTACTTTCTTTGTACTTCTCTTCCTACATGTACTTCTGTTGAATTGTCAAACAAACATTCTGATTTCCTTTCATACATCAATCCCCAGGATGACCCCGAGACCCCATTTACTGAGGAAGATTATCGTCGTAGGAAACCGCATCCAAATTTTAAGGAGCACATCGCCGCAGAAAAGACTGTCATTCGTCTAGGAAAGACGGTGAGAAATTTGTTTATGTTTCTGTATGTCCAGTCGTTGATATTAATTTTTCTTTACAGAACAAGGCTAGACTGATTTCCTACGTTGTAGCTGTTGGGCTGACTTACGGAGCGGGTGAAAATATCTTCCATTTTCTATTCAAGGTAAATTGCAATTACTTAGTAAAATCATCTCTGAAGTGTGATTATAATTCAATCGTTGCTTTTCTCAGAATGCCTGGCAAAATGCACCTGTTTTGAATGTATTCGGAAATGGTCAGAATGTTCTACCAACTATTCATGTCCGTGACCTCGCAGCGTAAGTAGCCTTGAAAGATTTCTTCTAATATTGGAAGCTGAACGTTTAATCAAACTCTTATTATTAAAGAATTGCATCAGAATTAAAAGGGATGAATATGTAATTTCCTGTAAGTGACGTTAGAAAGTATCAGACACAAAAATTTGTCACAATAATGCAATTGCAAACTCAATGTTTCAATGTCGACTCGTATTCACGATCTAATGTTCTTTCAAGTCATGCGAACTAGCATTTTTCATCTCATTTGTTGAGGGAGAACAACCGGAATTTGCGGTAGATTATATCTAAGAGAGTGGTGGCTGGAGTATTTCAGAATGATGTCATACCTCAGTCTGTTGGATATATGACACCTTAAAGAAACCCATGTGAGTATAAACCCTCAGCCTACTACTTCAGGGGCGATGCATTTTCTTCGATTTCAAAATATTCAAATATAGTTTATAAATCGCTGCATTTGATATCTTCATTCACTGTTCACCGATCCATTGTGAAAATACTTAATTAAATTTGCTTTGTTCCTATAACTGTGCTGGCAGCACTCTATCGTAGAAGACAATAGTTTGTCTATTGCGTCGACTCCATAGTTTGTGTACAGCACTTTCCTCTGACCTTCGAATGATGCTAACGTCTCAAATCCTTCCTTGCCATGCTAAGAAAGCTGAAAGTACCAAGCCCATGTTAGGTGCAAGCTCTTCATGGATTTAGGCACCTGTCTTCATGCACCTATCCAAAAAGGTAGTTCCATTACACAGCCATTTATTATTGTATATGCAATAGCAGAAGGCGGGAGGACCATGACTCAAAAGTAGAAGTAAAAAGCTCTCCCGAGTGAATAACTGCCGATGTTTTGCATATGTAAAAATATGCCGACGTTTCACGTCCAGACGCTCAGTCGTGGCAGTTCTGAATCAGTGATTATTACAAAATTCTGATTCTCGTTGCAACAGTTTCGTGACGCCTGTTCATCGAAGGTTGATGATGATTAATCAAAAATTAATCAATTCGTTTGATCAGTTATTCACTCGGGAGAGATTTTTTGCTTATTTCTACTTTTGAGTTATTACTGTAAGTTGTTTATTCAAGGGATGTGATAGCGATATTCTTATTCGGTATTGCCGTTTGGCAAAAGAAGTTGATTCTGTGAAACCTGTAGACATTTAAAGTGTGTCACTCATGTACGTTGAAGATATGTCGTGCTGATATGCGCGATATAGCACCGCCCGCCTAACAGCCTTCAGTTATTTATCTTATTGCTCTCATCTTTAAAGAATATTAAGTAAACTTTTATTTGCCGCGCGGCTGCTAAAATGATAGCGGAGCACCAATTTACCATTGCTCAGAAATACTCAGAGGTTTGTGCAGACTAATATGCTGGTTCATGGAAATCTATAACTGCTATGTTATAGAAGTCGATGATTGATTATACAATTGCAAGCTTTCATATTTGTAGAGACATGGAAATACACAAGCCATTATGCAACAATACATTCTTCATGTCAACCATTCAATGCCGTCATCCTCGCATTTCAGCTCGTCAGTATTGAAAGGCAGGGTAAACGTAAAAATAATTTTTCAGTTTACTCTGCCTTTAACGGTTCGTTTACGTTTGGGGTCATATATGACCCCAGGCGTTTTTAAAAGCATGTAAAATCTAGATGAATCACATTTCAAAGTTCGGCAGCTGTGACTTTGTCACTCTTTGGACCAATTGCAAAGTCTTCATGATTTCATTTTAAAAGCGCTTCTGAGACCGAAAGTAATCTTAAGAGCTAGTTGGTTTATGTTTGGGGTCATATATGACCCCAAATATAGAAAGGTAGCAATTTGAATTATTTGTATCCGTCAGATCGAATTTAAATGAAATAAGCTGAAATACCACTATTAATCTAAATACATACACATCTGGGTGAAAAATGCATCATCAAAATTCATCACAATTATTATATGACAACTACAGTAGGCCTATGATGCTTATTCAAAAATATGGTTATACGCCTACTGCATGTATAATCATGAAAATTATTCAAGTTTTATCAAGGTAGTCCTTCAAAACGGCTATGTAGTCGTAATAACATTAATTATTTTGATTATTCATTGTGAAGGCAAAATAACGCTTCTTAGGTCTGCATAAGATAAAATGAAAGTAGGCCAATGGGCCTACGTAAGTAGAAATATAATAATACTATACGTGCCGGCAGCTATGTAGCCTCTTCAAAATTTAATTTATCAGCATTAAATGACAAGCCCAATAAAAATTAAGCTGCTCCTAAAGTTGCCAACCTTTTTCGAATTTATAACTGATTCTACGATTGCAACGAATCATTGCAACGCATAGCCTTGCATTTTTATGAAACTTTTGAATTTGCTAGATTCCATAGATCAAAATCATTTTACAGACTTTGAGTTGATCGAATTGAAGAAAGTTCTTCATGTGAAAATTTCTCTTTCAAATTTCATGCGTTCAGTAAATTGGCTTTCATCGTGATGATATTAGCATAAATTGAGTTGAATTTCACACAAAATGCACAAGTCTTCGATAGATGCAATGCACGTGACGTGTGAGGACAATCGATGCACAGACTGAGACAGCGAAAGTATGCTCATTACTCCGCCGATGTGACAGGCTTCCACTAATGTTCACATATTCATTGCTCTTTTGGTTGTCTATGTAATTGTTTGCATATGTCGCGAAAAGCAAAGTTAAAGCTTATGTCTTTTTTGGCGATATTTCTAAAGAAGCAGACCAGAAATGCGACTTGACTATCATTTTGGATGACAATAATGACGATTCAGATGGTGGTGATGGTGTGAATATAACGGCGACGAAGAAAGCGGGAGTACGAAGACGACGAGTTCATCGATGCTGGTGAATTGGTTGCCGTTTCATCTAGTGACAGTGGGGAGGAGGAGGAAGCTGATACGGATAACTGTGTATGCTAATGATGTCACAGCTAATCATATGGAATGGCCTTCTATTACTTCAGGACGTCACAGATCTCAAAATATAATTCACGAGGAAGCTGGACCTAAACGTGGAATTCACCCCGTCGATGAAAAAGAAGCTTTCCTCATTTATGTTGATAATATTATTGATGATGCCGTCATGTCCGTAGATGAGAACCGTATGAATCGCACCGGAATTCCAGTCGTTGCGAAAGTTGGTCGTGGTAGAGAGAGGTTCTTCCATTCATTTTTATCGTAGCAACATGGCGCTCAAGGAACAAGTCCATTACTACTTCTCTCTACCGAGCATTTGCAAGGAGAGTCACATGATGGAAAGCCTGACATGTCGATACAGGCATGCAACTCAACGAAGTCGGCGTTGGTAATTTGCTACATTTTCAGACCAACAACCGGAGTCTACGGACTAGTGGTATAATTTCCTTCTGAATCTTGGTTGTCCGATGTGCGACACAGGCAAACAAGCAAGAATGTGAACTTATCCGTAAAAGAGGCCATATATCTCAGTGGGCTTCCTATTGGAATCATCACTCGAGAAAGCCAAAGTCTCCAGAAACAACGACGATGCATCATGTGTGACCGATCGAAAGATTAGAAAGTGCAAACTCGTTGTAATGATTGCCAACGCTTTATTTGTAAGACTCATTCAAAAGTTGTAGGCCTATGTCTGCATTGTTCATGAGTCGCCAATTTCAAATTTTCATGCAGATAAAAGGGATCGCAATCTTTTTTCAATTAAAATTTTAAGCGATGTCTGACAAATAAGACAAGTAGATGAAGCGTTTTGTTTCCATTGTTTGTACATATATACATGTTTAATTTATTCCTATTTATGAAATTACCAAATAATAGGCCAACAACAAACTAATTCAAATACCACGCAACATAGCTTGAATACATGGATCTAATTATATAAGTCTAGATTATGTGTCGCGTAATTGTAAGAATGAAAAATTCAGATTCCCACGGAGTTTTTGGATCAGATTTACATTGTTATTTCTGGAGTCATATATGACCCCAAACGTAAACTAACTAGTATTTGAGTAGCCGAAAACGAACCGTTAAACATTAAACCATTTTTTGGCATCCCTAGAATCTCCTTCAAGCAAAATATGCTCTAGAATATGTTTTAGTTTTACATGTCAATGTGTTCTACTACACATTTATTATTAGTAGTATCATTGAACGGAATTTAAAGCCCTCGATCATGATTCATTATCAATCAGCTTGACGTCACAATAATGATATCGCTGGCGTCTGTTTCAAAGTTAAATTTCACTGTTTTGTTATTAACATATTCAAATAAAACAATATGACTAAAAAATGCACCCTTTTGAAGCCAGTTGATCAGGCTAAGGAACAGTAGGCTCTATGCAAGTGCATCACAATCACATGAAAAAATGGATTACTAAAATGGCTCCCAAAAATTACCCATCGACATATTTGTCGTTTGAAACAAAATTTGCCTTTTGATGTGATTGAAACAATTTTTCAGAATATCGGTAACCAGATTATTGAGAATATCGAATTTGAAATTTTGAGTGCTATATATCTTGCCTCATGAAATTTATATTATTCATCATTTTTGTTGATAAATATGAATTTATAAATGATTTCTGATCATTTTATGACAAATTCGAAAGAAATCGGTGGAGAAATCATTGAAAAAATTCAAAACTTGAATTTCCTCAGTATATTGTTCGTCGATTTTATTTGAAAAATTGTTTCAAAATTGTTAGAAGGTATGTATTGCTTCAAAACGTCATAAGTTAAAATTCGAATTAACTTGAATAATTGAAATTCCAATTTTGAAAAGCAATCAATCCGTTGAACATTATCTTCATGTAGTTTCGTCTAGAAGTGTAAACCTGTCGTATAGAACTATCTGAAAGTGTTTTTGTGCACTCACTATTTTTGACCCTAGAACACAAAGCTTCTACATTCCTTTCCTTCGGTATTTCTTTAACACTCACTACAGTTAAAAAGGACACTCTCCATGGAATAGCAACAGAAATATCTGCCAGTTACATGTAATACTTCGTTTATATTTGTAGTATGTAATTTCCTACACCGGAATGGTAATTACACTTCTTGTTTTGATTTTCTTTGTCCGATAGTGCATCCGCTATACTTCCAACACAATCAAAGTTGTGATTTCTTGCCGGTAGCTTCCTTATTTTGCGTATTGTATATAACTGTATGTACATTGTGACTAAATAACGATCCTATGATCGACAGGTCAATAGATTAGGGCTCCTAAATAAGAATAGAATAGAAAGTATAATAATCGTATTCAAGCCAGATTTGAGAAATTTTGTACGAATAGTGACAAATGGAGAAAGGAACACAAGCGGTGTTGGGCCTTGCCCACTTCATAATTGGTTTTAAAAATCATGCATGCATGGCATGTTTTACGATTACGTGTAAAATGATGTATCCTGCCCTCCCACACTGGATTACTATGACTAAGCAGGAAGTATTTCGATTCAGTTTAAACCAACATGGTACTTCATTCTGCATGTGTCAGGTCACTTACCCATGTTACAGTTCTCGGAAAGATTGTGGACTATTCAAATGTGCTAAACAGATAGTAAGCTGCAGTGCACGCAGTTGTGTCTGTTCATACAACCGTCTTATCTTGAAGATAGCTTTGTCGGAAAACTATCTTCAACTTGAAGAATCACAAAAATTAGCGGAGACATCGTCGCGAAATAACTTGTCTGTATATTTCAGTTATACTCTGAAACTATACTCAGTATGATATGTTGCTTTACATCTTGAGTTGTTCGGAATCAAAAATGAATGACATACTCATAATCCTTAATGAATGATTCAATGAATTCAGAAATGCCTGAAACCGCCTTTCTTGACCTTGTTTAATTTTGGTCCCAAATCCGATATCGTTGCCCGTCATATTTGATGTAGAAATTACCCTAGGTACGGCTCATTCAATTTTGTAAAACTGTCCAGCTCTGATTTGGTTCCTGAAAGAAATACATGTAACTGCGGTTCCGGTTCACATCAAGAATCGAGGGCCGGTTATCCCAAGTGTACATAATTTCTGAAAATCAGGCAGTACCTATTCTTCATCTAAAACTTAGTAGAATATTAGTAGCTTGCAAGACTGTAAGCCAGTGGTGGGCAACGAAGTTGGGGTAGCGGCCCACAAGAAGTGGCCCGCGAAAAGGTTCTCAGGCCACCAATTTTAAAAGGCAGTAGTATAGGCTCACTATTCTTTTATTCCGCGCTTTTGAGTGTACATATGGGCTGCTGCACCGTACATGTATCGTACTACATAACAAAATTTTACATTTATATGTATACAGCAGTATTGTAAGCCACTCATTTATGTTTAATATTAAGGAATGATAATTTACTTTACACAATTCATGTGAGTATTGAAGAGTGAATAGGCCTATAACAAATCATGGAAGCTTTTTGTGTAATTTAACTGAAATTTGGATTTTTTAGTGATTTGACCGATATTACATTATTTCATCGAAACACAACCGTAAGTACAGTACAACTCATCCGCTTAAAAGCCGCACAAGATAAAATTGATTTTGCTTTAATTATTATGTTATGTACATACGCGCATATATGTCACCCAAACATATGCGGCTTTCAAACCATGCATGGGCTCCACAAATGGTAGTCGTGTGCTAATGCCACTGGAGTATACGAAATATACACGTTTATTAGTGTAGTAGTACACAAATGAAATTCAGCAAGAATATTTGAAAAATATGTTGGCTTGTCAAAATCTTGCGGTTGGATTCCTCCATTCCTAGTCAAGGTCTAATTAATAAAGTCTCTTTCTATGCTCATTGGGGCATGGTTTACTACGTAGAAAAACATGCTCAGCAGGGCATCGAATACTATGTGACTTAGCATAAACTCGAGAAGATATTCATTACGAAAGGAGCATGGTTGGATAATTCGAATGTGATTTTTTTGTGCCATCATATTGATTATTTAGTTGTTTATTGATGGTTTTGCAAATTCTAAAGAGGATCGCTCACCCTTGCATGCAACTCTCGAAGATCTAAGTGAGTCATTTTCACATCATCGATTCAAATAATGTCCGCGGGCCACTTGAGATATGAGAAACGGTGGCGGACCACCCCATATGTTCCGGTGGGCTACGCGTTGCCCACCACTGCTGTAAGCCATGAATTCATTCTTGGTTTACTAACACAGTACCTACTCATTCCATCTACAAATCTTTACTCCTTCTGCATGATGTTCCCCTGGCATCGCAAATTTCCTCTTGTCCCAACTAACGGAGTTTTGATCATTAGGGATTCAATGGTGAATGGTACAATAACTTCATGACATCATTCATTTTTCAGAGTGTTTCAGAATATCGCTGACAGCAAACCAAAGACCCGTTACATCGTCGCGGCAGACGACTCTCGGAACAGTCTGGAGGAGATAGTTCGGGTGAGTTTCTATTGTCATTCCGAGGCGCGATGACGGCATTGTTGTGCCTCGTACTCAGTGATGATAGAGCAAGTGAATGAATGTTGTCGAAGGCGTTGAGAATTTGTGACCAATGATGCGCGATCGACTGAACTGCATTGTCTGATCTCACTCGCAAGAGGAATTAATAGTCCAGCACTTGCATCGTATTCATTATTCAACTCTAACATTAAGAATTAATGCATTTTGCAGAGAGGGTCAACAATTTTATCTTTTCTAAAATGATCTTGAGAAAAACTTATTGTGATAGACGAGAGAATTCCGACGGATGGCGATGCAGTGATCAGTTATGAATCCGTGACCTTAAAAAAATCGTTCAAAAAATTCAAAATTGAAGACATTCCTCAGTATAGGAACGTTTGGTAATCAACTGATTGAGGAAATACAGTAACGGTACTCCTTCAGTAGTACA
This sequence comes from Prostheceraeus crozeri, assembly GCA_907163375.1. NCBI lineage: Eukaryota > Metazoa > Platyhelminthes > Polycladida > Euryleptidae > Prostheceraeus > Prostheceraeus crozeri. Next base: position 56,353 of record CAJQUW010003954.1, read on the forward strand.
GTTGAAAGATGCGTCGAAAGACTGTCTGAACCACGGCATGCCAGCTGAGTAATCAGAGGTTGCGATCTGACATTGAATTAAAGAATAGGATTTTCTTCAGCAGATTTAATTCCAATAACTCGGTAAGATCAGGATATCTCAACATTTTATAAAATGATCAAAAATCAAAATTTTCATTTTTGTATTTATTGACGGTAGATAACTGACTCTTGTAATATTGACGGAATGAAAATGTTGTGTTGTTACATACCAAGATGAAGTCCTTCAATCATTGTAACTACGGTTATGCACTAGCGGCAGCGGAGCACCGAGAATGTAAAAAAACGCTGAAGCATTACTAAGAATATCGACTTTACTTAATCGAAATACAATTTGCTTCGCGTAATAGATTATCCTGTGATAATCCTTCAAAATCTTGGAGGTAGTGTCTCCAACATTTACAGCAAATGTTGATATTTTTCTGAATTCTTCGCAAATTGTATAGAAGTGCTAAGGAATTTGAATGACTTACATGACTTGCTTGAATTATATTTTATTTTGTCAATGTATGCTTCCAAGTGACTCTCATCACACTTAGCCCGTACGTCCCTTTGATAGCTCCAATGGAATTCTTTAAAACCAGATGAAAACAGAAATTAAGAATATAGAAATTATCTTAAAATTTTGAAAAATATTGTGGTACAAAATGGTAGAAAAATGCAATTACTGAATATATTACTGCGGCGGGCGAAAGATCTTATTTTTGGTCTTTCTTCAAATTATCATTAAAAATTCAATGCCTGAAGACATAAAGAATCACGAAAATTTTTGAAAATTTGTTTTCGCAATCTAGAAATTACTATGCACGTTCAGCAACTCGATATTAATCGACTTTAGGCAGTTTCTCTGTAATGTTACAATGTTACCGGATTCTGAAAAGAGCCGGAACGGTGGCCACTGGAATGCTATGACCTTCACTGTGAGATGCCGAAATTCTGAGGTCGCAAGAGTTGAGATTTCGTGGTCTAAAATGATTTATCATGGACGTGAATTACTTTATTTTCGTTACTTTTTTGCAATTTTTCAAAAATTTCCTTTTTTATGATTTGGAGATTGAAAGTTTGAATCTAATAAATTAATGTAATCTAATGATGTTGTCCTAGTTGGTTTAATCACATTGTATTCTTTACATATTTTCCTCTCCATTTGCTTTTATCCAAGATAGCAGTAAAAATGAATTACATGTAATTATAATTGAAATTAAACGTTATGTATTTGGTCGAAATTCACACATTCAGGTGCACCAGCCCTAGAACCGGTGGACCGCGCACAGCGGTAATTTGTTGAGTATTGTGCTGATAAAGGTGATGATGAGGAGAAAGAGTCCTCGGAGTTCTTTCAATTTGCCCGGGTCGAAATTCTAAGAAATTAGAGGACTCCGACTAACTCGATAAGCTGCATTTTGAATAATCATCACCAACGTTGAGTATTGCGGTATCTGAAACTGATATTGTAACTTTTCTGCTCTACAGATCTCACCAATTTATTGCAATTTCTTGAAGTAGGCCTACTTTAGAGTATTGTATCTTCAGAGCCATATTTTCTGAACATTATCACCCAAATCATGCTGTGTAGCATACTTACAGCATACTGGATGGATGGTGACTAAGCTGTACTATTCCGATCAGTATTCGGTGAATGTAATCATGCTTTCAAAACAAATTATAGTGACCTTGCACTCATCGAGGCATTTGTCAAACCATAGAGAGCTGATTATAGCCTTTAAAATTCGTTCGCCCATTATCGCCCCTGCATTGTATCGTTAAGGGGAAACATGTACTTGCGCAAAATCATCGGGTAAGCTAGCATATGATTTCACCTTCTCAAAGGAGGATTGACATCGGCGCTACTCTTAGAGTATGCCTACTACATTATTTCACGATTTTCACTGCTGTCGGAGTCGGAGCACTATCAAGGTGATAGGACTTCGCATTCCTGCCGATACATAATTATAATAATTCGCTTATTAGAAAATATAACCACGGTGCTGCATACCGCTTAGTGACAATCATCAAACTGACGACCGTTCACTAAAACACGAATGAATTTTTCATGATGGATTAATGTTTTATGACATATGGATGGTGTGAATAATGATTTTAGAAATGGTAATTTGTGTGAATAAAGTATGATAACACCAATGGATGCTGATCCGCTAAAATCTGATGTATATGTAGGACTGAAGATAAGATGCATCCTGACAGTATCGTCACCTTGTTTCAGATGCATTTACTCGAAATGGATGAATTGTCGGCATCAGGTGTAAGATGCAAAGTGTTTAAAATCAGTTTATGACCTGAAAGATGCCGCCAGGTACTTGTTGTTTCATCTGAACGAAGTTTAAGTGCGATGAGGACAAAGTTAAGGGCAATAACAGCTGTTCTGAAGTTGTATCCTCTCTTCGGTATCATCCCAGCTACTTGAAGTTGAAGAAGCGATGAAATAATTGCTTTCTTAGGAGTAGGTTTTGAGAGCAGTGAAATTGCTGATTAGTCCAAACCCAAACTTAGATAGGTTTGCCCACGGAAATACTTTCCCTCAATTATTAAGGGAATTGCTTTTGTAATCGTATTTGCCAACGATAACCTCTGCCCCAGTAATGAAGGTGCAAATTTCCCCTCTTGGCGAATTTTCTGAATAATTCAAAAATTGATCGACAAATAAACTCCAATTTTTCAGTGGCTTTCTTCGCGTATCATCTTCTGGTAGAAGGTGATCTAATTCGACCATGCCCTCTGCCGCAAATACATGAGTTTTGAATTTGGATGTCCGACAATGCAATTTATGAACTGCTTCCTTATTTTCATAATTTTTCACGACCTCCTTCAAGGCGCAATATTCAAACTTCCGATATTTTACTGAGATGCCCATGTTCGTTAGCCAACAGAGGCAGTTTTTGCTGTCATCATCTAATTTCTCGAATTTGCTCAATATTTTGACTTTACTCGAGACCTCCCTAACATACTCGGATACCGAACACATTGAATAAGTTCATTGTGGTGATGCACCACCGATCCTGTTCTATGTATCGAACTCCGGCCAAGACATGAGTGATCGCCTGTCATCAAGTAACGTACTGAACATCTCGGTTATCGATGAGTCATGGTAACTCATAAAGTCCAGTATTCCACCGATAATTTCATCATTCATGAAATTATCACAACTGTACCGCTCTGACACAGGTTAAATTTAGAAATGTCAGCTTGGAATGTCTTATTCATTTTTTTACTTCACAATTCTATTACGACTGTCAGTCTTGAAGAAGTTGCGAACTTCACCTTCAGTGTTTATTCGATCTTGCACTCTATCATAAAGCTGAAATATAGGCATATGCGCATGGGGCCGAGTCTCAAATCTGACCTGGTCCGTTGCCGGTAAAGTGACCCGATTAATGAGGCAACCAGATTACTAAATGGGAGTTATCAAAAGAACTATGATGTGTTTGTTGAATGGCGTGTCATTTCCTGCAATCCCATGTACGAACTAATTGAAAACAGCATGCATTTAAAAATACGAGGATTGAGGAGCAAAAAGGAATAAAAATTGTGTATATACAGTAGTCAATAAATCTTTGTTGATTGGGCTAAAAATATGTGATCAAAAACTTTAACATACATATTCATTTTTCATGACAGCCAACAGGAGTGCACCACTTTCTTCTCCTTCTTCCTCAGTGCCCACGGTTGTCTGCTACAAAATATCTCTTAATTTGGCTCTGCGTTCCTTCGCTTTAATTGCGCGCAAATTGTTCAGACACCGTCCCTAGAAATCACGTTTCCTTGAAGACCTGGGTTTTTGGATTTTAGCCAATTCAGCATATTATTTGCAAATTATTGCGTGACTTCTGAATTTCAATTTGGCTCACATTATGTACTTCTGATCTATTGTGAAGGAATGTAATCATCAACACTGAACATAGACACTTAGACATTCAGAATGTATCACTTTCTCCACTCAGGATAGTGCAGTTCAGCAACTGCAAAGGCGGAATGTCATTGATGGCCTGCAATAATGAGAACACATTCTTTGTTAGATGAAAATGTCAATTGTGAAATAATCCTACTCAGCTTTTAGCTCGCAGGTTTATCTGGATTAATGGTTTAAATTATTACATCGAGAGGTGAAACAAAAAGGAGAAAATTAATACGAAAGTCAACTCAATTTTTTCCAGAAACAGTAAACATACAGAAGCCGAAGTGAAGCCAATTTTGATATGCGAGTAGTAAATTCTGTTTTAGATACTTGGCCATATCATTTTATTCAACTATTTTCTCCTGTTTTTGCGAAAAACGTCTCACAATAGGTATACTCTGTGAATACTTAACATCACATGACTCAGCTGTGTTCCAACATAGACAGACTCACCCTGGATTGGTAGATTTTAAGTGGAAAATAATAGGAATGATTAAAGATAATTGCTTACGAGTGGCTGCCGTTTCCATTTTCACAATGAAGGAAGCCAATTAATGAATGGGTGTGAGGGGCGGGGTATTTTATCCTTCCTATCATAGTTTTGTGCTCTTCTGGAAATACTATCATCAATTCCTTTTCACTTGTACATAGATTTTGCACTGCCATATTATTTACTTTTCTTAATATGTTTTTAGATGCTAGGTTAAATAGGATTTCTTGATTCTTTAGGTATTTCCTCCTTCTGTAGTGATAGATATCTGCAAATTTTGCATTAGTTGGGGCCTACATTTAAATTTTGTATATCATGCTCTTTGATGTTTGTGAGGCCTGATTTGGTACATTCGTATGTGACCAAGACTTCCGAAAAGTCGTGCAATTAAAGATCTGATGCCTATTTTGCGGGGGTTTTCGCAAAAAAAAGAAAAATGAGTATTAAGTGTCTGCACTATGAAAGATTTCTGATAATAAAAGCTGTACACCTTTTCGATGCTTTATTCACTTGCACATGTACGTACTTAGTCTTACTTTACAATTTTCAGTGTATCTCCTCGAATTTGACAACAGGGAAGACCAAAAATATCACCAAAGAAGAGGCCATGCTCAACAAGGAAATCGAGGTAAGAAATTTGATGCACATTCCTAACTTGCACACGCCAAAACTTGTTCCAATATTTCAGCAATTGCAGTTTGATCAGCTGTTGGTATCATTGAGATTTGAGGCAGTGTTTGTGAAAGAAAGCATGCGGATCCCATGGGTTTGCGAGACTGGAATGGTGGAGGGCATCAAAACTGTCATAAGAGAGTTCAAGCAAGTTCGCAGACTCCAGGTTAGATGGATGGTTTCCATTACTCCTTAAGTATTGGCCCTAAAATCATTCTCTTTTCAGCCCATCCGACTTTGTGTACTTGGACCTCCGGCAGTAGGGAAAACAACACTTGTCCAGCATCTGTGTGAATTCTACAAACTTCACCATCTCCGTATCAAAGACGTTATCGAAGAAGCCATCAATAATTTGGTAATTTTTCATTCATTCGATGCCATAATAATTAAAAACATTATATTTTACTTATGAGAATGTGATTGTCCTTCAAATCGCATTTTCTCAAGAAAGCAATAGAACAAATTTTTCAAACATACTTCCATTTTATTATATTTGCAGAACTTATTTGTTGCCGTTTTATGACTGAATTCGAAAGTATCAGCGTTTGTTGATTGACTTTCCATCTTTACAGGTTAATGTTATCGAAGTTGCTGGAAAAGTCAAAGTCAGATGAGATATTTTGCTTACACACATCAAAACACCACTTGTTGATTTCGTGATCTCAATTGCTACTGCATGCTTCGAATGATTCTTGCTTTGTTTAATGCATTCTCAGATTGAATGCATGCATTTTTTCGAAACGTTTTTTTATCAAATATCAACATTGCTGTATCATGGCAAATGATCACCTACGGCTACGATGCTCAGAGATTTTTCTTTAGCGATCTGCCGTTGTCGTCAGATTGATAATTTTGTTGGGACGAAAATTGTTGCCAATTTGCTCATTTATCTATTTAGATTTGATGCATTCTGTTGTCAAATGCTGAGTTTTCACCTGAAACTTTGAAATGACACATGACATATATAAATGATGTTTAAAACATGACATATAGGGTCATCTATAAAACATTTCACAACTTTTTATGATGGTAAATTTTAAAAGCGGAATAGAGCGGACTTTGAATATAGCAGCGACAGAATCAGCATTTACGAGCGGTCGAATCTCCTTGTGTTGGGTGTCATCAACAGCAATTTTACTCGTCATCTGTGTTGGGTTATTTATGCTAAGAGCTTAATCACCGTGTCTGAAATTAAATCTAAATTGCAAGTGACTAATTCCGGAATTGAAATGGTGAATTCTGACATAAAAATGACGTTTTCTGATTGACTTCTAGCGTGTGAATTATAAATAAAGATATTTCAATTAAAATATCCAATTCTTGAATATAAGCTACAAATCTGAAACATAAATGACACCTAAGATATCTATCATCGTTTCTAAAATTCTAAAATAAATGTGATTTGAAATCTAATGTAGATGATCATTTCTGAAACATCAAGTACATTTGTGAGAAATGGCATTATCTGAATTACAGGTGCTGCTTTCAAATATAAATGATACTTACATTTATAGTAAACATTCTCTGAAATTAAAGTGTTGATATCAAACCTACGAGTATACCGGGTGGGCCAAAAGTCTTTGTCGGTAAATGTTTCATTGTATTTATCAATTTATTGCAATTTCGTTCGCCACGCTTGCATGTGACGAACGGTGGAGTTGTATCACCATGCAGCGCGCATGTTGTCATATCACGTGACGCGTACGCAAGCAGCAAGCAGCGCGCATGTGTTTGCTGTTTGCTTCTGTTTTCACTTCATGTTTTCACTTCTTTCGGTCATCAAGAATGGAGATCACGATAGAGGAAAAAGTTATGCTAACATCATGGGCCATAGTTTACGATAACTGTGAAGAAAGCCGAAGATTATTTGCGCAGAAATACAATAAGGAGGCTCCATCACGAACGACCGCATCGTACTGGAAAAAGAAAATGTTGGATACTGGGAGCATTGTTACGAACAGACCCAGGTCCGGACGACCGGTGACAGCTACTGGAGATGATCATAAGGAAATGGTTGCTCAAGCAATTGATGATGAACCCACTAGGCCACTACATCGACAAGGCGGATGTCTGAAGAATTGGATATATCAAGAAAATCGGTGAGACGTATTTTGAAAAGTGAAGGTTACCACCCATTCAAACCATTGTATTCGCAAGTTTTAACCGACGGTGATGATGACAGGCGGCTGGAGTTTTGTCAAACTATACTTGCAAAGTATCGTGAAGACCCCGCACTACATCGAAAGTTTACTTTTTCCGATGAGTGTGTCTTCCACCTTGCAGGACATGTCAACAAGCACAATGTGCATTATTGGGGACAAGAAAATCCTCACGAACGATTCTGCAACCCTGGACGAACCCAGTCGCTAACAGTTTGGGCGTGGATTGGATATTCAGGAATGATTGGCCATGACATCAGTGCTGCAACAATGAATGCGGACAGATATTGTACCATTCTGAATGATATCGTGGTTCCATATTGCCAAAGGCACCGTGAAAAGTACTTCCAACAAGATGGAGCCTCTGCCCACTACAGTCGCGATGCAAGGAACATACTGGACCAACAGTTGAATGGGAAATGGATTGGAAGGAGAGGCCCAATTGAGTGGCCTCCCAGATCGCCGGACCTCACACCGTGCGATTATTGGTTCTGGGCCTACTTACGCTCGAGAGTGTATGAAAATGGAGAGATATTTCCCAATCTTGACGAGCTCCGAGAGCGAATTGCTACGGAAATCAATGCAATCCCAATGAAAATTTATCGTGACAGTATGAAAAACTTCAACACGCGTTTGCAGTTGTGTCATGATCAGCAGGGCCACTTCTTCGAAAAATGAGATTGATTATGAAGTTAACTTTTTTATTCGTTTATTCTTGAATGTTCAAGCATATATGCGAGTGCATTTAGATGCATACTGTTCATTTATATGTAGTTATAAATTGATAAATACAATGAAACATTTACCGACAAAGACTTTTGGCCCACCCTGTAGATGCTTTAATCTGAAACATGTCCTTGAGAAACTGAAATAAATCTGCTTGGTTCTTGAATAGAAATGTAGAGTTCTGTATTTAAAATGGACATGTTGCAGATCGTCATGCACTATTATTCACAGTTATATGCAATTGAAAAGCTAACATCAATAATTCCAGTCATATCAAACCTCAATTAGGGTGCTTATCAGGGTTAATAGTGAAATCATCTTGTCAGCCCTCGGACTGTGCATGCCTTGACCCGCTTGTTACAAATCTAAACAATTCTAGTGCTTGAAAGCTACATGAAAACCTGAGCTACTTAGGTATCAGTATGGGAGATTGAATAAGTATAAAAGTTTGATTTCTGATAATATGTGTAATTTCTTTTAGCCCCAACCTTGCACTTTGATTTTCAAATGCAGAAACGGGCTCACATGCACCTTGCTGGTTATGAAACGGGTGAGAGAGGAACGGTTGAGAGTTCATCTCTTTTGAGCACATATAATTACTCAATTTAACGGATATGAACTTCAAGATGGATCGGATATGAACGATGTCCATTCATGAAAGCTGAAAAGAATTGAAGCTGGATAGTCCAAATGCTAGCTGGAAACTCGCTGAAAAATGGCAACCACATGCAGGGTGTTTTAGCTTTTTTCTCGCACTTTTTAAACTTCATTTAACTTCATTTGTTTCCGCTCTATGGCGAGGTTTAATTCAATGCTTGAACTTATGTGTTAGCAAACTATCATCAAACAACGGCATCCAATCGTTAATTGATTCTTATTAATCCGCGGTATCCGCTGAAACACGCCGTTAATGAAATATATTCAACGTTCTATCTCATTAGAAAACTGATTGATGTGAAATTGTTATTATCACCCATTTACGATTTATCATCAATTATAGACATTACTCAAGTTGCAATTCGTTATTCCATTGTTTTCAGGAAAGAAATGCTGCTCGCACAGATGTTGAGGAAGGTGAAGACGAAGATGGCAAAGCAGCCGAAGATGCAGATCTTCTTGAGGCTCTAATGGAAAATAAAGCCGATAACGGAGGGAAAATAGACAATCATTACGTCACACGCTTCTTTAAAGAGAAGCTGTTATCCATGCCGTGTCAGAACCAAGGTTTCGTCATCGACGGCTATCCCAAGACAAAGGAGCAAGCAGAAGATTTGTTTGTTGCGGAAGATAGTAAGATTTCAATCATACATTCTTTCATGCAATCAGGTTTGACGAGTGTGCTCTTGCAGATGGTGAAGAGGAGGAATCCGACGACAAAAAGCCCTCCTTTAACAAGCTTATTATGCCAGATTTTGTCTACGTTCTCAATGCCCCAGATGATTTCCTCAAAGCGAGGGTGATGCATTTACCGGAAGTTGAAGTGGCAGGCACTCACAACACCGAGGAAGGCCTCCTTCGACGTCTGACAGAATACAGGGCCATCAACGGAGAGGAGGAAAATGTCATCACTTACTATGATGAACGGGAGATCCATCCAACATATCTGGATGCTACCAAAGTCCCAAACAAGTTAGTCTCTTTTCTGCAATCACATTCTGCTGCATTTTGAGGCTCGGAAGGAAATGTAGAGCAACTAGACAAAGTAATTTGCTTGTTTAAAATGGCAACTTTTCTGAGACCGCTATTTTAATTTCATTCCCAAATTTTCGGTGTACACCTTCTTCTGGGGAAGCAAAATTGGAAAGGAGACAATTCATTTCAACGGATGTTTGCGAAAACATTTCACAAAATAGTAGCTGAAGATATCATTGCATGGAAAAAGACAGGTTTTCTACAGCATAAATGCATGCGGCAAATGGGAAACCTCTCAGAGGCAGGGAGCCCATCTAGCTTCACACGAGATTATATCATCAAATATAATTCAATGGCAAATTTTACATAGAGGAATCATCAGCACAGCAACAAGAAGAATGGTCGAAGAAAATGAAATTAAGAACAGACCTCAACAACAGCTAATGAACGTGCAAAATAAGACATGCATGTAACTAATCGTATATCTCAATTTACTTTTTCTTTCAAAATATTTATATGTACAACTGCACGTACCATGGAATGTAGGTTTGCGGCAAGGAACCCTAGCTAGCATTTTATTTTCGCTGTCTAGGGCTCTCTGCCTCTGAGAGGTTTCCCATTTGCCGTATGCATTTATGCTGTAGAAAAACTGTCTTTTTCCATGCAATGATATCTTCAGCTACTATTTTTAAAATGTGTTCGTAAACATCCTTTGAAATGAATTGCCTCCCCAGAAGAAGATGTACACCGAAAATTTGGGAATAAATTTAAAATGGCGGTCTCAAAAAAGTCGCCATTTTAAACAAGCAAATCAATCACCACAGACCGATGGCATATCTAAAACGTATTATTCAAAGTAATTTGTATTTGTGAAAAAAATGAAGTTGACTGCTTTGATTGGTGGTGTTGTATTACATGCCGAAGAAGAATTGGTGACAAGTCAGTAGAATATACGTATATAACTTGATGGCAGAGCAAAGAAGCTTCAGTCGCATGAGCGATTAACGATTTCAACTCGAGCGATGTCGCATCTGTAAAATTAGTTATGAAATTTTAATTAAAGAAAATTAAATTAATCTTTCGACGCACAGATAATCATTTCCTTTTGCTTTTCTAAAATATATTCCGGTGAACTGCACTTTTCAATCTGATTTTTAATTTACAGTGATCTCATCCAACATAAAATCAAATCTGGAAATGTGTAGCATTAAAATGGCGAAAGATAGTCAAGTCTGAGACAATGAAGCCAACACAGCACATTTCTTAGTAAACTGTCCACAATACACTTTCATGCATCCTCCTAATGCTGTAGAGTTAATGCTGGTAAATTTGAGTGGTTCCATTCTGTTTTGTTGTTAATCAACTTCATGTTTTTGTTCACTTTTGTTTCTAATCACTACGGTTTCCGCGATTTGCCTTTCCATTGCGTTATTATGATGCCCTCCTGTAATGTTCATGTTGGTTTTCACACTGCATCCATAACACAGATGATTCATGTTTTTTCTTTATTTGCTTGATGTGTTCATTACCTCTTTTTCTTGCATTTCTCGACGTTTCACCGACATATATTGCTCTACAGTTGTCACACTCCATCTCATAACTTATTCCTGTTGTTTCACAATTTCCTTATCCTCCTGATTTGCACAATAGGTGCTCTATTTGGCATTTTATTTTTCGGAATGGATGTGATTTTTGTCATTTTGATTTCAATGCTGTTCCAGTCTTCTCGATGACTTTTATTCTGAAGCCGCTTTCTTTAACTTGTTTCTCACATTCTTTTTTGAGAACTGAGTTCGATGTTGCTGCTATGGAAAGAACGCTATTGTAATTCACCTTTTGATAACATGTTTTCTTTCTTCTTTGTTTATTTTCTCTCATTTCATTATATTTCCATGACTTTGGTCGATATATTGGTCGCACGTTCCTCCTCTCATCTTCAAGAATGTTGTTGTAAGCATCCAAAGCAGATTTTGTGACTCATGCTGGGAAAGTCTTATCATAACTAGAGAATTGCAATCGTTTCTCCAAATGTGTTACATGTTTTGCTGCATTTTGCCATGGTAGAAGTTTACTGCAATTTAGCATGACTCGTGGAAGTTGTTGAGTAGCTGCTGTTCTTTTCATACTCCATGAGTCTTCTGATTAGGCGTGTATCATCATTTTCGACGACACTTCTTTGTATATAACTCGTTTAATACATGCATATTGTTTCAGTTATCATTACTTTTTGATTCTATCCATACTTTTACTACTAGACATTTGCAGCTTTGATTTTAAAGTTATAGTCCTTGTTAGATGAGATCACTGCAAATTAAAAATCTGATTGAGAAGGGCGGTTTACCGAAAAATATTTTAGAAAAGCAAAAGGAAATTATTATCTTTGCGTCGAAAGATAAAATTAATTTTCTTTAATTAAAATGTTATCGAAATATTTCTTTACAAATTCAGTTCATATTGCTAGAAATAGTCATGAAATTAAGTTTGAGCTATGAGGCGAATCGGAGTTGAATATTTCACATCTAAAACATACGAGGCTAAAAAAGTTCAGTTTTGAAGGTTTTTTTTAATTTATAGCTGAAAATTAAAAAGAGTACGACGGAACTCGATAATGTGATGCACTATTACCTGATTATTTTCAAATATTTTGCACACAAATTTCGACAGTATATTCGTGAGCTGTGTTTCCTAGTTTTCCTTTGTAGTGGCAGTTCCACATTGTGGTTTCACATGTTTCGAGAGGACGAGGAGCTCGTGTATTCTTTCAAATTGATCAAAACCAATCTTTTAACTTACACTTGAAATGGATTATATATATATTTGCATTTTGAATGTGTAGAAGAACGCCTTCTCTAGCCGGCCAAAATATTACATTCAAAGAAATGTACTATAATGACACTTGCTGGTAAATATGAAGTTAGCGTAGGTTTTTGGTACATTGACTGTGCATGACGATTGACGAATGTATAGCGTTTCCTTGTAATTTACATTAAAAGAGAATGAAACTCGATTCTCACCCATCGACAACATCTCGGTCATGAAGTTAGTTTTCGGACGAATATGTTCATGGTGACTTTCATAAGTCAATGAATGAAAACCTCATCACGTGGATATACAGTCGTGGCCAGAATTGATCGCAGTGATCAAATTGACTGAAAACAATTGAAGAGTGATGTTTGGAAAATGAAAAAATGTACAAATGGTGAGCTCAGCAGAATCGTCAGTATTTTGCATGCTTTCCTCGTGCTGCAATCACTGCAGAAATACGTTTAGACATTGATGCAATAAGTCTTCGTGTTATACTTGGGTCGACTTCTTTTCGCGATAGCATTCTTCAAAGACGCTACTGACGTCGGGTACTTCTCAGTAACTTTTTTCAAAACACTTTAACAATTCTCAATGGGTTTCAGATCTGGGGAGTTCCCTGGCCATGAGCCATGGTCCAAACGAATGATCAATGCAAGCATCTAGACGGTTACTCGTGTGCACCGAACAGCATTACACAATGGGAAGATTTTGTCTATTTTGATTGATTTTTGCGCATGTTGCCTGCTACAGCATCGATAGAATTCAATTCTGGTCACAACTGTATGTTAGAGTGGTTGTGACCAGAAATATTTGATACTTCCACGTATTACCAAAATATCTGACCTTCTGATACTAGGTTATGTACATATAAAATGATAGTGAATGGATAATCGTTATTATTCTAAGCTTTTAGAGCTCTATAAAATATGCAAACATGATCGCTGCGTCTTAAAGTTCGTTTCATTAAATGTCCGTAATCTTCGGGAATATAGAGTTTGATGGTATTCGAAGTTAGAGACATCGTTGCAAGAATATTGACAGCAAGCGGCGACGTTTTGATATTTTGATCAGAACTGCTTAGTCACAAGTGATTAAGTGAGTGAATGGGTAAGATAAAAAGGAATGAGCGATTGAGTTATCGTTAGTGCGGCATTTCATTACATAGGCGTTCTTAAATTTCTCTAGAGAATATCAATCTATCTTGTCAAAAGTGGACACTGAAAGACTCCAACCTTCGAAAATGACTCATCTCGTTTCCTTACAATTTCATCTGAAGATTAATTTCTGCACAGTGAGGTGAAAGCAAAGCCCTTTATTATTGGTGAAGAATAGTTTCTATTATACTAATTGTGCTGATATCTGTGGACTGATCATGTGATATTGCGTGGTCACGATATCACTGACATTCGCTCGTTGATATAAGAATGCTTGCCATCGTTTAATAGAACAAATATAACATTATCCTGGAGCGCGGATATTGTTTCACTACGCTCATAATATATAAGCAGTTTTCTCATAACTCAGATTTGAAAAGAAAAATCAGTCATTTAAAAAATAAATGGCTATTTGTTTCGGTTTTCATTTTTAACCTCCTCAACATCACTCAACATCAGCATCATATCTAAATCTAGTGCACGTGAAGATGACAATTAAAGGTTACACCATGAGCCATTACACGAGCGCGAAGTGCGAGCTTAGTCAAGAGTGGTGTAACCACAGAACTAGACAGGTCGTCTCTTCTTCCGTTTGACTTGAAGGGAAGCATTGGAACATGTAACGTAAATGAAATGGCACAATCTCCTGACTAAATGCCATAGCAATCGAACAATGAGCAGCCAGTTCACCATTAAACACGCCAGATTGTGCAAAGTTTCAGTAACTGTTATCAACCGGATCACACAGCAAAGAGACAGTCGAAGTCTAGTTCTACAGAGAAGTTTGTGAACGTTTTTTCATGCGCCTGCTAACTTTTTTAAAAAATGATCGGAGAACCCAACATTATCGAGAAAACCTTAGCGCAATAATCTGAATTCTTCGAATCTGAAGGAATCGTGGCGATCGGAGTATTTTGAAGAAATCCAGAGCAATCCGCAAGCGACGCACGACTATTTTTCCTATCTCTGTAAGGTATTAAAAATTTCTTTTTGACCACTTATTAAGCTCCTGCATGTGCCATCTGTTTGAATCAGTTTGCACTTCTAGCAAAGTGACACGGTTACAAAAATCTAATTCTGTGGGTGTAACCATAGAAATAGATTGTTTATCTGAAGTTGACTAGAATGGAAATTGACTCAAGATCGCGGCACATCAGGGGAAACTAAGTTGGGGCATGAACCACCAATGAAAAGCTTGGAATTACACATGTGACTGTTTCTAAACCAATGATATAGCCGTTGACAAGAGTATCTAAGTGAAACTGCGTGCGATTTTTGTGCCACTATTGTGCATTGCATGAAACTTTACTTCCTTTCTGGAGGTTTTATTGTTGTCGATTTTCTATGATTTCTACCCAAGATAACTGCATTTAGACAGAAATCCATGACTTAGGTATAGGAAGCATTCTTTGTCAACTTACTCAAATGTTCTCGATCTCTTTCTTGTGTTTTTATAGCTAACTTCATGATTAACTTTCTGTTGCTATTGCTATGATTGAGAGAATGGACTTCCATGACATAGAATGACCAACTATGACATATAATGTTCATCTTACCGTTATGGATCAGGGAACAAAGTTAAAAGACCTCTGTGTTTGAAACTCATTCATTTTTGTATCTAATTGTTGAATTGTCGAGGTAGAGTTGCTGCAATTACATAGTAGTCGGTTCAATGTGGTGCCTCACACTTGAAAAGCAGTCGCACTTGTCTACTTTTCAGTCTCACAACTGTGGGTGCAAGTAATTTAGAACACTCTGGTCTGTGTCTCCTTGCACCGCTAATGTGTGACAATGACATGTACATCTTGTACAATTGGCATCGTTTAGTTCGTAAATATAAAAAATGCACAGCCCGCTGTTAATTGAGCCCTGTTGGACTCGTCTGCAACCCCGGGCCCGATGATTTTCCAAGTCAATAGCAGTCACTGACTTCGAAGAGTTTCATGAATGATTATAAACACAGAATTAGATTGTTTAATCGTATCACTTTGCTAGCAGTGCTAACGGATTCAAAACGATGGCACATGCAGGAACTTACTAAGAAAAGAAATGTTTAATACCTTGCAGAGATAGGAAAAATAGTCGTGCGCCGCCTGCGGATTGCTGTGAATTCCTCCAAAATGCTTCGATCGCCACCATTCCTTCAGATTCGAAGATTTCAGATCATTGCGTAAAAGTTTTTTTCGAATATGTTGGTCACTCCGACCATAATTAAAGAATATGCAGGCGCATGATAAAGCTTTCACAAACTTCTCTGTAGAACTTGACATCGTCTGCGTCTCTTTGCTGTGTGATCTGGTTGATAAGTCACTGAAACTTCGCTCAATTTGGCGTGCTTAATGTTGAAACGATTGCTCATTCTTCGATTTCTATGGTATTATGTCAACAGATTGTGTTTCCATGCTTCCTTTCTAGTCAAAATTAAGAAGAGACGACCTGTCTAATTCTGTGATTATAACCATGTTAACTGCAGAAATGCCATTGTGGGATATCCATTCATAGATTCCTATCTTTCAGTGTATTTTCGTGATGATAACTTAGTGCCAGGGAACCATCGAGGAACCGTCACACATAAATACGATTTTTACTTTTCATGAGAGTGTTTATTTTTTCGTTTTTTCAAGGAGCAAACTTTGATTGTTAAAGAGATTTAGATTTTTTGTTGATGAACTTACTGAACACTAATGGAAATTTTCATGCAATTTCATACATCGCTGCCATCTTTGAACGCAGCGTTTGCTAACCTAACAGGGAAAATGTGATTGAACAATTGTATTTGAACATCTGCTGTTTTTGTGGAAATTCAGTTGCTTAACGTTGAACAGTTTCACGGGCGTTTTATTTGATCAGTGTTGAAATGTGCATAATATCTTGTTCCTTCATCAGAACTATTACATAACGATTGGCGGGATATGCATTGGTGCGATGAAAATTAGTTTATTTCATTTGATTTCATTTAAAGTGGTCTCCGTGGCACAGTGAATAAGTGCTTCGCCTAGCGATCTTCTGTTCCAGAGGTCGAGCCCGAGAGTGTCATTGGAAGTCGTCAGGAAGGGCATCCGGACTAGAAGTACCACAACGCTCCAGATAAAAGTCTGGCTATGTCAGCACCGTCCAAGCCCCCAAAATGGGAGAGTAGTGACGTTCAACCATTCATTTTTTCATTCATTAACTTGTTTAGCATCTTATGATAGTCTTAGTCCTCCATTTGTAGAATCCAAGTCTTAACAAGATTTCATCTTTTATTTACATTTTGATTCTATATTCATTGACATAAGATGTCTATGCTATCGAATTCTTGAGAAGACGAAAGGTAGATTGACGCCAGTCTGGACTCACAACTGCGGTCTAGATCAGGACTTATCACTGTATATTTTGAAATATTTTTGATGTAAATCAGCATAACCTCTAGTTATCACAGGGTCAGGTCTACTTGAGAGATGTCACTTGTTTGAATGAGAATCGCAGATAATCAATTTCTGAGAATTGACCATTCACAATGCCCATTGACCGCATGCAAGAAAATCACAAAATTAGAAGATCTTGTGACACCACGAGCGATTATACGAGCGCGAAGCGCAAGTTTTGTCAAGAGAGGTGTAGCCACTGAATTAGATTCATTTGCGCGCGCTTCGAAGCAGATAAACAAAATATTTAATTCTGTGGTGTATACACTGCAGTAAAGACGATGGTGAAATCATCAAGTGAACTAATTTTCGTACGCCTGCTACTTTTTTAAAAAATGATCGGAAGGGCCAACATTGCGGAGAAAACTTGTGCGCAATGATCTGAATTCTTCGAATCTGAAGGAATTGTGGCAATCGGAGCACTTTGCTTGAACTCACATTATTCCGCAAGCGACGCACGACTTTCTTTCCTAACTCGGTAAGGTATTAGGAATTCCTTTTTTGTCCACTCGATGTGCCGGCGATTTCGCATTAATCACACTTCTAGCAAACCGAAGCAGATAAACAAATCTGTGGATGTAACCGAATTGTCGCCACGGTTTCCTGCCAAAGTGACATTGTGCCGTCGATGTATGAGTTGTATGAATCATAGATATCGGACTGCATAAATCTCTGAAAGTGTTTCTAAACTATCGACAAGCAGAATTTCATTGTCTAATTGGTTTGTCGATTTGTCATAGACTCATAACGCTCAATTTCTACTCAAGATTGCTGCATTTAGACAGAAATCTATGATAGTAGACATTCTTTGTCAACTTACCCCAGCCTTCCTTTCCTCCATGGTTCTTCCCTATCTTTGAAATATAAAATACTATCTGTCCAAAGCCTGCTCCCTAATAGAGCCCTAATTCATCTAATTTCAGGCAAATGACCGATATTGTCGAAAAGATCAGGAAGGGTGTCGGAAAGCCTCGAAACTATGGTCCTACTGCTGAAGAATTAGCAGAGATCAGAAAGAAAGAAGAAGAAGAGCGACTCAAGCGTGAGGTAGAAGAAAGAGCTGAACGGGAACGCTTGGAGGCCGAAGAAGCAATGTCAAAGAAGAGAAGACAAGATGACTGGGCGGACAGGCTTGAGCTGGTCCGGAAGGAGGAATACACAATGTTGGAGATGCAAGCGACGCCCATGCGGAATTACCTGATGAAATTCGTAATGCCTAAGGTGACGGAAGGATTGATGCAATGCGGAAAAGTTAGACCTGAAGATCCTGTGGATTATCTGGTAAATATCGTGTTCTGCTTATATTAATACTTTTGCTCATAGAGTGAGAATATAGTGTCGACTCAAAAAACGTATCTGTATATAGCAAAAATTTTTATATGATAAGATTCAGTTTTTTTGCGGAGATTACGTTCCTGCGGTCCAAAAAAGTATTTGAGCGGTTTTATAAAAGCTAAATTTTTGCAAAGTATTCCTGCATTTGTATACTACCGACATGAAGACACTTTATAAGTAGCATGTAACACGCTGGATATCAAAAGGAATGAATATTTGCCAAGAAGCATCTTAATTGAGCGGAAAATAAGCTGATGATCAAGGTAATACCATGAACTATATTATAATGTAGGCCCTTGCAAGTCTTCAAGGAAAAGTTGAGATCTTATTGAGAGCATCATGGCAATGTCATTTTTAAAATTCAATTTTCATCCGCATGATTTTATGATTCACAAGGCGTCATTTCTTGAATCTGAATAGTGCTGTGCACCCATTTAAATCTTTAAATGTTAATTATGAACAGTTTATTGATTATGATGCTTTGCTATTTCAGTGGCAGGTAGTTTGTGATGTGATGTGATCACGCTTAAGAAAATAATCCTATTATAATAAGGTTGAGCTTTAAAGTTATCGTAACCCATCGAATTGCTAATTTAATAAACCATTGCCTCTCCAACTCTTCAAAGGTTGTCATGACATGGAGGATTAGCAAATTACTTTTCTTTCTTCTGTATTGCTATCATAATCAGTCAAATCCGTGTACATTTCTCCAGAAGTGTAAAATTTGCATATCTCTCATGTGGTACTGGGTCTCAACTCAAGTTCATTTAATAAAACCGAAAATGTGTGCACATAGGATTTCATAAATACTGAGTTGCTACTCTATCTAATATACTTACTCTATGATTTTTACTTATATTAATTTGATAAAACATTAGAATATCGCCATCAACTTGTAAATAATAGAATCTTCCAATTTGGTTTGAAAACACATGAGTACAAGCAGGAAATTTGCGAAGGCTCTTATCCCGACGATGTATATTCCTTACGTCATAATTTATTGTATTAGGTATATCAGTCACTGCCCGCACTCTCTTGTATGCTCCTATTTTCCGACCTACAACATATCCACAGGCCTATATTTTTATCTGCAAATTTTTGTGACATTTTATAGGCAATTTACTGAGTACCAGATGATTATCAATGTGATTTATAAGGAGATTGCTGTTTTGATTTTTAAATTACTAGCGAATACCGCCTTTGATTTCTGTCGAGTTCATTTGAAGTGTATTCTTGTCAGCACCAAGAGCGGTGAAATTTAATTCTCCCATGTGACATAAATTTTAACCACGAATACCTAATTACAGTCTATTTGATTTTATGCAATTGTTAGAATGAAACTCTATCTAATAATAGTTGCTATTAGAGCAATTTAATTAACAAAACAATAAATATCTTCGACACTTTCGAGTTGAACCTTGACAAAGAAACTCTGTTGGTAATTCTGTAAGTAGAGACTGCATTGAAACTGCACCCTCCCGTTAAAAGTAAAAAGAAATTCCGCATAAAGAAGCGGGGTGTATGATACTAAATAGTATCTAATCCTTCTGCAGCAAAAGTCAAAATGTTGTTAAGCTGCTTTAGCGTTGACTAGCGCTCATGATAGTATGTAAGGGTTATTGTACACAGGAGCGTCCGGGTGCACAATAACCATTTTGTTGTAGGTAGCACTACGTCACAGCTTTTCCATTGTGTTTACCTTTTCCTCTAATAACAAGTTATCTTTTTCACATAATTGTCTACTGATCGGTGTCAAATCTTTCCTGATAGCCGCTAGAATAGTGTGATTCCATGTGAGCTTGATAACTAATGCAGTCAAATTAGCAGCTAACAAGGAACCTGTGTCCATTGACTAACTTTCGCTACTCGCGCTCGTGCGCGATATCTAACTTAATAGTGACAATGTGTCTTTATTCAAAGAAGATGAAAATCACACAACACATTTATGATCACAATAATGGCAATAAGCACAAGCGACATAGAAAAGAAATTCATATAGTATCAAATGTTATGAATCTTATTATACATAAGTGTACAATGCGGAATAAATGATGATATTCTTCTGTTTGTTCTAACGACAGGTAAACGTAGATGACAAGAGCTTCTCATAGTCTCAGGACACAAAAAATGCAAAGGACTACGAGGTTGCATCAGTTTCTTAAATTCTTTTAAAGCTCTGTTATCACGTCTTACAGACAAAGGAGTAAAGGCAGTATAACGGCAAGATTTTCCACAAATGATCCTGTGTGAGAGTTTACGAATTTTCTCAAGTTTGTCGTTGTCTTTCTTCGTGATGCCAACAAGTAATGGAGAATTGAACTCAAGCAAGCTCTGAATATACAGATTATAGATCACAATGAGATCTTCCTTCGATATTCGGCTTCTTAAGAGGCGCCGAATCTTGAACTGTTTTTGTTTTTCTTGCATTCAGAAGGAGACCGTTCTCACTGCACCACAAGTTCATGTTGTCAACCTCATTCTTTGGCGATATATTCACATCCATATCTTCGTAGGATGGCTTAGCCCTAGATTAGGGAGTAACTGTCCCGATAACTAAAAGTCCTCTTCAGTCGCTGTACAGAAAACCGATTACTGTATCCTGTCCCTTTGTAAATGCTGTTATCATGCCACCTACAACAAGTGTTAATTTTGTACTTATAGAGGAGGATATGCAAATTTAATTTTCACTCGTTCCTCTCTTCATTTCATAAAAGTTCAGTTCAACTCGCATTTGTTACGAGTGTCTAGATGCACATAACCATAATTTGTAAACACCTGTCTATTTTTCTATGATTCTCAAGGATCTCAATCATGATTTATGTCTAAGCCTCTTATATAAGATTAGTGAATGTGCGGTGTACTTCTTCAAGATGTCTCAAAAACATTGAATTCTGCGAAGTCTACATTTTTTCTGGAAGAAAATTCCGCATCAAGTGGAAAAATATCTGGAGGAAGGATTTTGAGTAAACATTTCTACCTTGTTAGGTTATTTGAAGAAGGTATGAAACAGTTTCAACGATACCGTTCTCATTTACTTGGCAAAACTGTCTCCCCGTTCAACGATTCAATAACCCACTGCATAGTAATGAAATTGAAATTCCAACGAAAACGCCGAGCCGCCATCATCCCCGCGCCTTTCTACGCCCCTCCTACTTGATAGAGACGTGGGGTGGTAAACCCTGCGTGACCGCCGATGCTAGGAATGTCCCTTGCGTGCACACTCACTCAGAATCTTATCCGCATTCCTTCGGCGAGCAAACATTCCAAGTTAGGGACCGGAGCAAGCGGCCAAATACATGAGGACAGAAGCCACCAACTTGTCCGGAAGAGGACTGAAGATTAATGATGCGGTCGGTTCTGGTAATGTAAATTTTATGAAATGAGAAATCTCAGAAGTCAGTCTCGTCACTCAGTTGAAGCTCAATAGGAAACTTCTATTTGAAACTTCCTTTCATCTTCAATTTGACGTTTTCGTATTTGGCATGCAGAATTATGGTGTTTGAGACTGATATGCATTTCAAAAACACATGAATGGCTATTCTTACTGGCAAACATTGGTTTTAGTTTCTGTCGATAGACGAAGGCTTGGAAACACAGAATTAGATTGTATAACCGCATCACTTTGCTAGAAGTCAAAACTGATTCAAACAGATGGCACATGCAGGAACGTATTAAGTGGGCAAAGAGATTTTCCATGCCTAGCAGAGATAGGAAGGATGGTCCACTTCGCTTGCGGATTTCTGCGAATTCCTTCAAAATGCTCCGATCGCCACCATTCCTTCAGATTCGAAGAATTCAGATCATTGCGCAAAAGTTTTCTCGATAGTGTTGGTCCTTCTGATCATAAAGAATATAACAGGCGCACGGAAAAACGTTCACAAACTTCTCTGTAGAACTTGATATCGTCTTGTGTCTCTTTGCTGTGTGATCCGGTTGATAACAGTCTCTGAAACTTTGCACAATTTGGCGTGTTTAATGTTGAACTGGCTGCTGATTGTTCGATTGCTATGGTATTATGTCAACAGATTGTGCCATTTCGTAGGCATATTACATGTTCCCATGCCTCCTTTCTGAAAAGAGACGACCTGTCTACAAACAATGCATTTTCCCGGGTCAAGTAGCCTACAAATGCTTATATTTCATGATAGCCACAATGCAAATACTAACAGAAGCACTTTTCTTTCAAAATGTCTAGATGCGAATGCTAGCCTTATTTACATTTACTAACAATAGGAATGCAAATAGCTTTTTTTCAGTAAGACAAGCGAAAAAGCTACGCCAAAGTTAAAAGCCTGATAAGAAGCACAAGTGCAGGTGTAAGGAGAGACGTGCAAAGTCTCCTGAAAGGTGCACATTGACACCGGCAATTCCAGCTAAACCGCGAGCAGCTTCGTGAACGAATATGGAGCTGAATTGTTCATTGCAACAGGAAGTCTATTGTCTATAGTCAGGAAATCCAAACAGCTGTTCACGTTCTGCTACCTGGTGAAGTGGCGAATCACATCGTCATTGAAGATGCCACGATCGTCACTAAGCACCCTGGCTTCAAGTATTTAACCAGAGGCGATTGAACAATCTTTAATCAGTTCGTTAACTTTCATCAGTTTCACGAATAAGCCAGAGCAATTACTTTGTACCATGGCCACGCCTGATATCTTTATTTGAATACTTAAGATTGCCTAAAACATGGTGATCTTCGGAATAAGAATGATGTAAATTCTTATAGATTCTAGCTGTTTCTAGCTGTTTCTAGCTGTTTACACACTCGAATCAGTGCTTTATCAAACTTACCATGAAAACTCTTTGAACTCTTTGACATAGATATGATATAATTCAACAAATCAAATATATCACATCTAACAATCATGCTGGATCTGTGACAAAGAAGTTCAAAGTCGGTCATTACTGACAAGAAATTGACAGCAGTGTAAATGTACAACAAGACAACATAGGCACTGAAAAATGAAGAATAAGCAGATGAAGTACAGCGAGGTAGACTAGAGGGGACGATCTCTAGTCCGCTTGTGGACACTAAATCCTTTATCATGATTAAAAAAGAGATTCACTTTGTGATCACATGCCATACGGTTGTGGAATACTGCCGACTGTGGAGGCCTTTTTTCATCATTTGGTCTTTCGGTTGGCATCAGTGAAGTGATAAAAGTTATGAGTTATTCTTCAACCGATTTAATCAAATAAAATACGGAGAATGTTTAATAAAATGCACCGCAGATGTTTCGTAATTGGCTTGTTCACTGCGAGTGATTACAGAGTGTGCTGGCCATCAATGCCAAGTCTAAGAGAGCGAATCTTAGCGGTCTCCACTGCCCGTCTGGTTGCCGTGTGATTCAAGCAAAAGTGCAGTATTGGCCACCTTGCACTTTCAGGACTAGGCAACACGGAATGCAGTGATAATAAAACATGTAATGATACAACACTGAAATGTTCTTTAAATCTAGTTTTCATTGTCTTTGAAAATTTACGTAATTATTGACCAGACACCGGGATAGTTTACCGTTTGCATTGAGACAATTCTCATGTTGTCCAAACTCCAAGGGGAAAGATTGGTCTTGAAGTGATATAAAGTTTATTTTCATGACGGGCTTTCAGCGCCCTGCGCCTTCTGAGGTCGATAGTTGTGTCAGCATCCGCTGTGTGAAGGTTTATAAAGAATCATGAGTGATATTCAGAGGCATCAGATTGATGATATCTTAAAAGACATCAAATTTTGAATTTACCATTCGATTGAAATTCATAGGATTCATAGGATGACATTGAATAATTTTAGTTATTATGCTTCTCATAGTGAGTCCTTTATGAGGAATTTCTAGAGCGAACCTTCACCTTTTGCATCGCCTTCTACATGCATGTACATGTACCGGTATATTCTTCAATATGTGGAAGTTGTTCGCGGATTTGAATTTTGAGAACAGTGGATCACATCAAGGATGCATTTGTTATGCAAATATCAGATGCATTTTTTTAAACTTGGGCGCAGTTTCCGTCATTACCGTACTATTTTTCAAAAAACTTAAATTTAAAACCCGAAAGAAATGATAGTTGATTTTTCTTAGGTACAATTTATTCGTGAACAAGCAGTTCAAATTATTTGAGCACTTATTAAAATACGTACACAAAATCACTTTTTCTAACGAGAGGAGATATTCTTCATTACGTGCCACGCATTTGTAGAATGAATTAATAATTTTGATTCACTCAATTTGAAAATGTCAAGTGTACCTCAAAATGACTTGTTTGCTTCTCTCAACAGGCGGAATTTCTACTGAAGCAGCATGATGATGTCGGAGGATCAACATGAAGGAACTATCTACAAATCTTTTGTATCAACACTTCGGAAGTTCTTAAGCCTGTGATATTTGTGAAGATTTATTTCTGTCGTGCGCCTCCCTTGTAGGATAACCTCGTCTTGCCCGAAATCGAAATACATTTTTATGTCGAATTTCTTGTTTTTATTTTCGGCTAACAAATTTGTTCAAACGTTGATCGATCATTGCCAATCCTTCGATTTATACTTCATCCAAATGTATGACATGATAACTATCAAAACATTGAACTGTCGACAGAATCGCGATAATTTAATCAGATATCAGATGCACCGAGAAGGCCTAAAAGTGAAGCATTTTTCCTAGATGATCATTTGAATCCGTATCCCATATCTCATCTTTGATAATTTGCATGAGATAAAGTCTCTAAGGCTTCGACTTCCACATTCATCACACAAGCATTGCAATGAAAATTGAAGGTATTTCAAGATCATGCAGTCTTATCATACTTTTGTGAGACTTAATCGCCAAATTGCTTCATGCCAAATAGAGCTAGAGTCGATCCGAGCAGTGTCCCGGCCAGCAAGTAAATTTATGCCCTCACTGTTAGCCAAACTGTGACCAATAATGTGCCCGACCCATGATGAATGACCATAAATCATGTATATCCGACGAGTAGGCTGCTTAATGAAAAAATTCAAGATGACTTTCCGAATACTTATCGGTGTGTTTGGTTTTTGTTCAGGAATATCACCGGCAAGAAGATAATATTGAACTTTTGGTTTAATTAAAAAATGTTTTAATCAGGTTAATGATTATGAATTTAAAAATGTGACATTTTTCGTTTGATCTTCTTAATTTCACCGCAAGTTGCATTATCTTGCTGCAAATGAAGTTGTGTTATCTTGCTTAGACAGTGTGAAACAAATGAACTTAATGTCAATGGTCACCGTGATTATTATTACATTGAGAATGATAAACTGTGAGAAATTACATAAAGACGTCCTATACTTAGTAATGTCATTAGAAGTGAGTCATGAAAAATTGAATTCATATAGATGGTTTAATCAAATTTTTTAATTTGTAAAATCAGTGATAGATATTGCCACAACAATCGATTGTTCCATTGGCGTGTAGTTCAGGTAATGATTATTGCATCAGCTTACCTATTTGTCTTAGAGCATCAGGATGACGGCTGGCGTTGAACAACACACCATCATTGAGACAATCTTAATGTATCGCCAGTAAATGGAAAGTATCATGTGTAATGCTATGTTTTGCATATAATTGTTGTTCCATACATAAGTTGCTTAATTAAAAGTAATGTCTTTTCTTCCCACTAGGAAGTGAAATCATCGTTTAATTCTAGAACTCAATCAAATTCAGAGGCAGATATTCTGCATTCCAAAGCGTTAGCAAGTGGGTTTTAATGATCACAATGATTGGAAGAAGCGTAAAACATGTAATGCCGGGCACAGGAGTCACATCTGAACGTGACTAAGTTGGTCACATAAAGTCACTTCTGCCGTGTTGAATGTGACCGATTCGTGCACATTTGGTCACAAAAAGTCGGTGTCAAAAGTCACAGGGGGCGTTTATCATTTAAGGGGGCGTAAATTAATTGCTTGCGATCAATGATTTCTGAAGTATTCAACGGAGAATGAATAATCAACCTGAAATTCTTCAATTATGTAAGAAAAGAAACATTGTAAATGAAGGTTTCTTCCACAATCACGAGAACTATTAACAACAATGTCAAGGCATTTCTGTGGAAACCCATATGCGTCATTGCTCAATATATGTAATTTATAAAATTTACAAAAAGTGAAGAATAAAGAAAGTTAATCCACTACTAAAAATATACGTTCATATCCCTAGTCGACAAAGAGAAAGAAATGTGCTTTGATCGATCAAATTAAAATTGTTAGAGGATGAAATATCACAGGAAACGTCCAACAACTCAGAGATTACTTTGCATGACCTCAACTTTTCATTTGAGTTTGATTTTGACTGATTATATTTCAAAATATCGAGAGAGTTCAAAACATGTTCAATGTGCCCCAACCCCACTTAGCATACGTGCTTTGACTTTGTCTACCTATGGTATATTGACTGTAAAGCCCCAAGTTCCGCAATATTGCCAGAAAATTCGAGCACATCTGGTTTGCTTGCTAGATAACAGACTCTATGATGTGAAATGCATTGTAGAAGGCTTTGTATGTGAAATAGGCCTATATTTATATGGATTGTCTAAGCAGGTGTATTTTTACGAATGTCTCGATCTACAATGTCATAGCCGTGCAAACTTGTTCAAATTCTTATTTATGCAAGTCTTCTCATATTCGTTTACTTCGCAGATGTAAGGTAAACGGATTATATTTTCTTATAAAGTATGTAAACTATTAATTTTTATTTAGTTTTGTTAACAACGCATTTAATTTTGAATATGTAAATTCATGCAAAGTAATACTGGTATGCAATTTTTAAATGAATTAATAGGCTTCTACCAGTACAATTATCCCTTTGAATTATCTGTTGAATAATATCACCACTCACCTTTTCCATAATCTGTTATTTATTACTTAAATGCTTTGTATCTTCATTATTTGCTCTATAATGTAAACGAATAAATATCATTATTTCAAAAAATTGAATTTATAGTTATTTTAATGTCTTAGATCCTGACCAAAGTAAGTATTTTGATCTTGACCATGAAGATCATCATAGTGATTCGATGCACCTTTTTTCATGCATCAAACCCTCAAAAAAGAAATTCATTTTAATCATAAAGTTAAAGAAAATTCTTAACTTTCTTGTGAATCTTATGGATGACGAACTTTTATTTGTGAAATGCATCGTAAAGGGCTTTGTCTTTGAAATATGTATTCTTACCAATTGAAAACATTTATATTGAAGAAAAATACTGATACAGAAAATAAAAAACAGTGAAATATATAAAAATGCGGTTTTCAAGTATTTGCAGACACGAATATTTGAAATACTTTCGGTTGCGCCTGTATCTTGACATTCTGACGGAAAAGTACTTGCACCTGTATTCACTTGTATTGTATTTGCCGGTACATACAATTGTTAAATAATTTTCTTGTTGCAATTTTTGATCAAAATAAGAAGACAAACTTGCTATTGCGACCATAAAGCGATGCTACAGCAAATACGATCTTCTGCTGCAGGAAATGCTGCAAACAAAGCCTTAAAAGCCTTCACTCAATGGACAGAGTGACTCAGTGAGGCCGAGACTTCTTGAGTAATTTTTCTTCTTCTCATTTTCTTAAGTATAGAGATCGAAATTTCTATTTGCCTTGTTTATTAAGTCTTCAGACATCTACCGATTTTCTTTACCGTAATATTTGTTCATTTAGCATTGCATGCGTTCTATAGCCTACCATCGTTTATATGTTTTTGTAATTCGAATCTAATGCATGAATTAGAGTAAATAGATTTTTGACGATGGCCACTTCAGATGGCCGAAAGACTAGGTTTGTCTTCTTATTTTTATCAAAAAAACATACACTTGTATTGTCATTAAAAACAATTTTTTGAATCTGTAATTCACCATGAGAAGATGTGTTTTTCCTATCTTGCCTTTGTTCTCAATACTCATTAATTTCAAATACTAATGAAATCATGTTTTTCTATATTTCGATATGAACATGTAAACTCTAATCACAAAGCATAACTCGATAGACAAGCATCAAGTATTCACCAGTAAAATTACAATCACGTGTTTAAAGAAAATTAATGTTAGAAAGTATCGATCTTGATAACTGAACAGGAAGGTTACTTACTGCAAGAAATTCAGAATTCTACCTGTCTATTGAAAAATGTGCATTTTCTACCACATGGATTGGGACGCTAGTGGGAATTTCTGACAATGACTGTTGAGTCTCCTTTCCTTCTCGGTGCAGAATCGTAAATTTCGATGATTCACCTTCGATTACAAGCAATTTCAAGCTCACTTGATGTCAAACTGGATGATACTTCCACAAGTCAACGAGAGCTACTTGTATGGTCCGAGAGTCCTCATCTCTTCCAAACGCAGATATTAAAATAAGTTAGAGCAACATTGAGGCTAGATATCATCAAATGAAGTCTGAGATGGAGATGACTGATATCGGTCATCCGCCATACCAGACCACCAGCTCAGCGTCATAATATTGTTACCGATGAGAAAGAGAAATTTCTATAATTCGAAAAATCAAAGTTATTTAATTTGTTCATCAAGTGACTTCAACGGAAAAATTAAAATATATTCCAACTAAATCATTTCTTTTCGTCCATAAATTTCTTATCGGAAAGTCTAAGATTCAAATAATAATTTTACATGGCGTCATCTATTGGGAGATGAAAAATTGTGAATGGAGTGAATCAATGTAATGTCAGGTAGCAATCTAACTGATTTCTATGGAATGACAGACAAAGTAGTAAGATTCCATTTACATTAAGTTGTTTGCAAATCACATCAAAGAATGTGTTGAAATTAAAGTGTGTTCAAATTAATCTTCAAACATTACAGTGAATTACAGTTGAGACAAATGCATTGTCCCACAGTAACGGTATTAGAAGTCATAGCACAGCGTATGTTAATTCTCCTGCACCCACAGTTATACGACTGTTAAGTATGACAGGTATGACAAGTGCAAATGCTTTGCAAGTGTAGCCTACTTTGTTATGAGCGAGATTAACTAAGAGACATAATATTTTAGTTTCTTCTGTGTTCTTCTTATCTCTTCATTCATTTTATTATTTATTTCATTTTATCTTTTGTTCATTATCATTTTAATTCATTTATTCATCTGTTTTCTCATTTGTCAATGTTTGTTAAATTATGAATTTTCTCTTTCGTTTTCTCATACTTTTCTTTTCTTATTGGACATGAACACCTCATTTTTTTCTCAAAATTAAAAAGACTTACTTATTATGCATGCTTTTTATGATACAGATATTTTCTCCCATTATAGGCATTTTTTATATTTTTGTGTCATCATTGATTTTATTTTTATTCTTTTGTTGTTGTTGACTCATTCAAACCTATATTCTTGTGAAATATGATTGCGTTTTTATTCTTTCTCAACATGCGTCAGCTGTCGATTACATGATCGGCAGCTGGTTTGTAGCCGCTTGTTTACCAATCGCTATCATTCGATTTAGTTGCACCTGTACGAAAAAGGTTAGCCTCGAAAATGTGTGTTCATACAAAATATTTGTTTAACCATAGGACATCCATCAGCACCTCATGCTTTTCAATTGCCATAGGATTTTTATTGCAATAGATATTTGATTTGCTTGTCTGAATTAATGGACTGCTCTCGACAGCGTGTGGTTCCATCTAGCCAATACAGATGCAATATTAAAATTTGAATTCCATTGATCTTAAGTTCCATTTAAGCATCGAATACAGTAAGCATTATCAATAAGCAACTTCAAACTTAGTCAAAAACAGCTGCAATGCCCTGTTCATCTTGTTCTTTGCAAAAATACATTTCGCGCGGAATAGTGAAATAATTATTCATGTACTTCCATTCTTAGATGCATGTTGCAAGGATTTTTTGATGCATCAATTCTACTACTCTTTCTGCTGAAGTAGCAGACATATTTTGTATAATGGTTTTTGCTAATGCGTATACACTGTATTTGTGTATGATTCGGCTATACGACACCATCGTGCTCAAACCCCTCTTCACATCTGATTTTATCTAATGGTATAATGCAGTTGTATTAGAGAAATGATTGAAAACATCGCTTCTTCTTCTATCCGTATAATTCACGAGGGACAATGATTAAATCCTGTTCTGAGTATTTAGTGATAGTTGTCGACATAACAGAAAAATGGATTCTATGAGGCAGAGTTTGGCAGAATAGAAATTTGATTATCAAAAACACGAGTCCAGCATGATTGACCATGAATACGACAAATTACCAATTCTAATTGGAAATCTCAAGAGATACAGCACAGTTCTATCCAAATCAATCTCCAAAAAGGTCAGTTAGAACGATCCCAAGATGCAGAATTCCGTATTTCTTGCTATAATTATTAGTAGGATTTCTTATAATTAAACATGGTTAAATGCCATGAAACGACATTTCATAGGCAATATATTATCACTAATGCAGAATCATCAATGTGCATAATTCACTTAATACCTGTAATATATTGTTGATTACAAAAATGTATGCATACATAATTGGTAATAATGTAAAGAATGACCACATTAATAATATGTAGGCTAATAATGTGAATGTACAGTGCTGCTCAATGGATTGGCATATTTGAAATAAAAACATCAATTCCAACATGTATTTCACTCCTCTTCAATGCTCATCATTAGCTATCATACGTACGTTTACAAATGAGTTAATCATAATAAGATAAGTTAATTCATTAGATAAATCAATATTTCGTACTACCTCCATTCGCTGCAAGAACAGCTGAGATGTGACGCGGCATGAAGGAGGCCAAAGTTTCACAATACTCTTTTGCTATGTCTCTCACCCAGACTTCCTTGATTTTTTAATCAGATCTTCTCGTGGTGTTGACTTCAAAGCTGCAACTTTCTTTTTCATTAGTCCAAGCATTTTCTTTAATGTTGAGGTCGGGAGAGTTTCCTGGCCAGCGGACTAACTACTCATAACCACCATTCTGCGGCAGCCATTGATTCAACCAACTTTGCACCAACTTCGAATTGTGAGCAGGTGCTCCATCATGCTGAAATGCTGTGCAGTGTGACTGCTTCATTCAAATTGGTAGCTTCTCTTGTCTTATACCCAGGTATGTATTAGCTGTTATGGTTTGTTTTGGTGGGAGGAACCATAAGCCTCCTCGACTTGCCCCTGACAAGCACCCCCCAGACCATAACAGAGGGTCCATGCTTAACCGTTGGTAGCACATACCGAAACGAATTACTTTTTCCACGTAGACGTCTAACGTGCTGAGTATATGACCTGAATTGATGGACTGCACTTTCATCAGAAAAAAGCACTTGACGCCATCTTTCAACAATCCAGTCTGTGTCGCTCACAGAAAGATTTTCTGTCTCTGATGTTCTTTGCACTAAGCAGGGGTTTGGTAGCCGGGCGGTATGCACGAAGTCCAAATTCATCATGTAGTCGTCGTCGAATAGTAGCTCCACCTATTTGTACTTCTGGGGTAGTTGAGAATGAATATAACTCGATGTCGCACGCGGAGAAATCGTCGCTAATCGTTTGATCATGTTGCCAGTACTTTTATGTTGTACAACGTGGTCGAGGTGGTCGCTTGCGAGCAGAAAAACTTCCCGTCTCAGCATACCGCTATTTGCAATTACCCTCTATTACCTGTATTTGCAATTTTAGATTGAGTTAGTCCCTCGGTCCACAGTGCAACGATTTGATCAACGGTACAATGCGCAATATCACGATGTCTTCCCATATTGTTGTATGCAGTCGCCGCCACAGACAATCGAAATCAGACATCAGAATGATTTAGTTAGACTAGAAATGCGAAGATATGAACATGAATGTCTCATACTGCATTGCGATTGCAATAATTTCTAGGGAGTCCGCAAAACAGATGTTCGTTTTTTTCCCGATCGTTTATTGTCGAGATCTCTTTTAAACGATCGGAAAGAAAACGAACATCTGTTTTGCGGACTCCCTAGAAATTATTGCAATGAATAAGGATCCGTTATTTCAAACAATGCATTGCGATTGATTGGAATAATATATTTTGTTCTTATTTGTTCTATTTTTGAAATTTAAATGAGTGACAATTGAATGCCGTCTTTAAGTTTTCATGTGTAAGACTATTATACAAGTCGTAGTTGATTCAACGAGCCTATGAGTTCAAACGATCAACAGTCGGATATACACGTGTTTCTGCGGTAAACGGTTGGTTACGGTCAAAAATCCAACGGTTGCGGTTAAAAATTCCACAGTTTCGGTTAGGGATGCTTTCTGTACGGTCGGTTACGGCTAAGAGATTTATCGAACCGCTCATCATTAGTAGAAAATCAAACATCCGTACAACTGCGCATGCGCAAATGTTTCCGTGTCTGCACAATGCCTGCGTTATCTATCAATGCTATTTTACTAAGTTTTCCTAGAACTTAAAAATAGTTTTCGAAAACTTGAAATGACTTCTATAGCGTTTTGCATTTCTACCACGAAAAGTTGATACAAGGTCTAACGGTGTCCTCTAATAAGATAAGTGAAGTCAATCCAGCCGAAATAAAGTCTTCTTGTAGCCACATCATTCAATTCTTGCAGTAAATTCTGCAATCCCCTTTCACGTTCCAGTCGGAGCTTAAACATTGGGAGAGCAAGTTCTGAAACACTAGTATGCCGACTTCTGACCCAGCGCTGGGTCTTATATGATTCATTTCGGCAAGTTGCACGTTGCCAAACTAGCAATAGCACTAGCACACGTGAGCTTTCGAAGGATTGCCACGAGTCCGGCAAAGATTTGGCTGACGCAACCTTTGGGTCAACCATGCATGGCAATTGTCGAGTGCAATATACATGTTTTCCTGGGATTGGCTACCATTGGTGAACAAATTACCAATATGAAGCTAACTACATTGCATAGCTTATTTGATTCAAAATGATAGCACATGCTGTAGGCCTATACTTATTCTTTCAAAGAGTTTCGAAAAAAGAGGTGGGAGCACTGATAAATGAAGAGGAAAAAAATCTGATTTTGATTTTCCAACTTATTACTTCCTAATTCTGTAAATTATTTGTTCAGTCTCTAATGTCTTGGTGACCAACTCTCTATTAACTACCAATTCTTCACAGTCTCGGACTTTGTGCTTGCATTCTTATTTGTCCCATTTAACCGATCACATTGTCTTGAAGTGACCATCCTTTACAAGTCCCTTTGCAATCACTTTACCGACATTAATCCATTTCTGCAGATTTAGTTTCAATGAATTTATAATCTAGTCATATAGTAAAAATGATTCCAAAGTATCTACTTACTTTTTAGTCTTATAAATGTTTCCCCTTTACAATAATCATCATTTGTTCTCTATTTGCATGTACTCTCATGATGTGGAAAATTTGATATTTCATCTGAGATCGTAATGTCTGCATCTTCCGTAATTGTTTTAAGTACCGTAGCTATCTTAGTTTATAATTAATTTATAATAATCAATATTAGTATAATTGATTTAAACGAAATAAATATAAAAACAAATTGCCTGTGCGTCGAAAGATAAATTAATTTATAATTTATCTAATTCCACATGACTTGACTTACTTCGAATTCTTTGTCATACAGGCTGGACATGCTGTCTAGTCATTCTAGAAAATTCTCCCACCATTTTATCAAATTTCAGCTGTGCAAAGATTACGTCGATGATAAGAAGCTTAATATTTAGTCACATAAATAATCGGTAGATTAGCATGACGATGAACCAAAAAAGTTTTTCAGATTAGTAGAACATCTGTGGGATGTCCATTTTCATGTCATTCTCAGCAATTTTTCAATCAGCAGATGTTCTCAATTTCATTAACCACGTCTATCTGTTTGAGTTGAATTCATCTTCCTTGTAGGACTGGTATAATGTTCTTCGCAGAAATGCTACATTTGTGTATATTGAAATACGTAAACATTTTCGACTGTTCGCATTTCAGGTTTAAAAAATGAATCTTGAAATGCTTCAAGAAAAATAATGCTTCATGTTTTCCATTGTCCCAGGATTTTGCATCATTTCTTTTCAATAGAACAACCTGAAAAACTGTAGTTTTGATGTGTAAAACAAAATGCCTTCGCTGTCGATAACATGTTATTCGTAATTTGACTGGGTTGATTTTTATGTCACACCATTTCGATCTGCAGGCAGCTACTCAATTTCTTGACAGTAGTCTAAACCTTCGCATTCCTCTCATTAGCAAGCAATGGATGGACAGCAAGATTAATGGCACACTTGGCTTAGTGCGTGTATGCTCTCCATGTGAATGAAACATCAACACGCCCCTCAAGAAGTCCATAATCCCACTGACTAATAAAAGGGGTCTCAATTATAGTTTAAAGGTATATTGCCTTTTAAGCATGATTTAAAGCATAATTTTGAAAACCCTGCTTAAACTGCGGTCATAAAAGCTATGTTGGAGAATGATGTTGCCATGTTTAGAGCTTAAAACTCGTGTACAAAAGGTTGGTTTTAAAAGCATTCTTGAAAACCATATTTTGAAATAATGTACAAGTATCGGCTTTAAAATCATGTTTAATAACGTGGTTAAAAAAACTATTTCAAAACTTTTTTGAAATGAAACTTTTCGCTAAGGCTATATTTTCTGTCTCTTTGACAATGCGAGCACAATAATTCAATTAATATTTGAAACCTTATCTTATTTAGAAAAAAACATGACATGCAGTAATCATGACTTGCGCTTATGTGTTTATTAGGCACTGATCGGAATAGGCAAATGCACAATAAGTGACTGTCATGAGATCCATAATCACCGGAAAGACACTTGTAAAAGCCGGAAATACAAAATTTGTTATCTTGCAAAATTAAACCCTAAGCTGAATGTCACTATGGAGAAATTTCTAAAACAAACAAAAAATGTGTTTTTTACGAAAAACATGTATTAAAATACATAATGTTTCTAAACCCTTCAGATTGCAAAACTTGGGTTTGATACATATCTTTCGTATGTTTCTATGTTCCACATTTCATATTTTCAAATATCAAATATCTCCATAAATTCAGGTTTTACTGTTACAAAAACCGTCAGAATTCACTTACAGCCAATATACTCAGAGACGGCCGACGTTCGCTCCTGACATCGAATTTCTCGAGTCGCTCACTTCGCTTTTGACAAATCCTTACGAAAGTATAATACAAAAAAAGCCGCCAATGCATAATTTGAATGGAAATATGCAGATTTGAAAGCTGCAATGAACATTGAATGTTTATGAACATGTCAGCGGAATGAAATGTCAGGGGTGATCAGAGGATGTGAAATGAAAATGCAAGACGAACACATGAATCGTCAATGATCGCTCTAACACAAAAATAAATTGCTTTGTCTGTCGAGCAGCGAGACGCAAGTGAATCCATCTCTTTGGTTCAAACAGAGTAGTACTGGGATGTGAGATATTTAAAGGAGAAGAGGCATCATTTAGATGATAATTCATAATCACGTTTTTGAAGAATGCATTGTTTTAGGCAGATTCAATTATTCATTTTTCACGCCCATAATCTTTTCCTTATTCAGAAATTACGACTTGTCGAGTTCAGTAGACATTCAATGCAAATAGAATACTCAAGAAGCTCTCTCTCTTCTCTCCTTCTTGATATATTTATCAGTTGGTAATTTGTAAAAATTATTTCAAAATTATTAGGTCGCCTGTCGATAATGAAATTATAAATTGTCGATTTAACTGAGGCCGTCAATTTGTCTGCAGATTTTTTCGCACCCTTCAAATGTACTGTAATTTGATGTGCATATTTCATGGTTCGCATTTGAAATAGTCAATTTCCGCAATGTTGTGTAAAAACCGTTTTCCATGGACGACAATCAAGCACAAGAATGCAGTTGTCCGTGTCAAGGTAAAGTTCACCCACCTGTCCTGGGCATCAGGCAAGTGTCATGGCCACATGACTTTTTTTGTACATCAAAACATTTATTTCAGCGAATGCAAGTTGATGGCATATTATGATATTCCTCCATTGAAGCAGTATCAAGAGACGTGATAGCTTCAATTTGTCTTTTTCATTTCATACATCGTCAAAACCTTGTGATAAGCACCGCAGTTTAAGTACCGCTAATTGCATAGGGATCTTATTCTGATGGGCGTGGGAAACTAAGATATTCTACTACGCACAAGCCATCAATTTGATTTTTTAATTTGACAGTAATGTAATTTCAATTGATTTCAGTTCCATCGCAAAACAACTTCTTTGGCAAGCGTAAATGAAAAACAACTTATTCATCTATCAGTTTTTTTCAAAAGATGTATTAAGTCTCATGATTTCCTAAAATCTGCGTGAATTAACTTATTACAAAAGCGACTACACCCTCTTTTCTTATAGTGCTAAATTTACTCAGTTAGTTAATGCTTTTGAAATTAATTTAATTTATTCTTATAAAAGTCATAACATTCAAATTAAAAGTCAATGTGCCAAGAGTTTCAGTTGCAGTGTTATTCAATTTGACACAGAACTTGATACACGTTCTTTGCTCAACTTTATCCGCCATGCTGATAATCGCTGACTGCATAAGACTATGTTTATATACCTCATGAGTGGAGTGAAGATAACGTCAAAATAGCAAGATCAATTTTCATGCTCGTGCAGTATACTGAATGGATACCTATGTCAAAAGCAATAGCTATCACATTCACTCAGAAAGACATAGCAAGCGCAGTCCGGGAACTTTCCGATCAACCTTCGTATAAGCAATTGTTCAACCCGATCACCATCTACGATATCGGAGCCCATAGGGACTGTTCGCATCAGTAGTTAAACGTGCAAATAAATGAATACAGTGTACTAATTGTCTGTTATGCCAAGTGCAGTTTCACCAGCGACAAATAACTACTCGTATACGCTTCTTTGCAAAATTATAGGCTTCTAACTACGAGTATGTCTGCAAATTGCTCTATTAAAGAGCTGATAATAAAAATGAGCGATTTCTATGGTGCATGCCTACATCGAAGAAAGAATACATGCCTAACTCGCTATTTCAATAGTCATCAAAATCGCGCACTGGAAGAACGATAGACCAACAGACTGACAAAGGATGAAGTTCTAACAAACATGATTTTCGATCAATCAATTTCATGTTATCTTTGGATTTTGGCGATTAAAATGTGAGTTTCATTAATGCTACCATCAATGAACATTTCGACGGATAAGGAAGTCGTCAACACTTTCTGAAGTTTATTAGTTAATAGATTCTCTGCAAAGATAATCTGAAGATATTTAGCACTGTTTCCCATTGTTCTGGGTGCAAAAAATAGAGTGGACCGCGGCCGACACCGGACAGATCCCCCAAATCATCATTTTGGGAGGATTTTTCACGCTACTCAATGTCTACTTTTCATTTTAACGAGCGAAAGGAGGTCTTTTTATTCATTTTTTACAAATTGCGAACAGGCATGTAATCGTCTCGTCGGAAAATAATACCTTCTCCCATTGCTGTTTCGTCCAATCTCTGTATTTGTTACGGAATACAAATCTATCTCTAATGTTTTTCGGATGCAACAGAGGTTTTCTTGATTGGCAATATTCTGGAAGGCCTAAATCTACTCCGAGACGGCGCCTGATTGCTCGTACTGATTGTTGTTTCATATATTTTGGTAGATTTCTCTTTGTTTCATCGCTTGAAATTGCATGATCATTCAATACTTTTCGACGTAGCAATAGAAGGAATAATAGTATTTTGCAGATCCGGAGTGTCATGACAGCCTTGGACAGGTAATGTTTGTTGAATTAGCAACCTGATGACCTGCTATTACTTTCATGCGAACTTCAAGAGAATCTTCTTAAGTGGGATCACATCACAAGCAACCTGCCACTGGTGGAGCAAAATAGCATAATCAAAGACAATGATTTCAATTGACGTTAAAAGGTATAATTGGGTCCATATCTAAATATCCATATTTAGATTCAAGAAATGAAACATAATTTTAGTGAATCACAAAATACACCGATGAAAATAGAATTATAAACTTGAAATTTCAGCAAAGAAAGCACAATAAGCTCTCGACTTTTTCATAAAGATTTTGCTTTAGAATGCAGTTCACGAATTTCTTTTGATAATCAGCTTAATTTCCGCTTAATTAAGATACTAATT
Organism: Prostheceraeus crozeri; assembly: GCA_907163375.1. Lineage (NCBI taxonomy): Eukaryota > Metazoa > Platyhelminthes > Polycladida > Euryleptidae > Prostheceraeus > Prostheceraeus crozeri. The sequence goes on from CAJQUW010003954.1 coordinate 94,771, forward strand.
GTTAGTAAATGTTCATTCCTTTTAATATCCAACATGCTTCATACTATTTATATATTGTCTTCACGTCAATAGTAGATAAACACAGGAATAATTTCAAAAAAATGGCTTTTTAAAAAGAGATGTAATATTTTTGGACCGCAGGAATGTAATCTCCGCAAAAACCTGAATCTTTCATTATGTAAAAATTATCACTGTATACAAATACTTAGGCCTACTTGAGTCGACACTCTACCTACTATATAGGAATACCGTACTTACTCTATGATCCATGTTACCGATCGCCGTCTGACGCGTACAATTTCCTATATCACATCGAAGTGCAGTTAGCACATCTACATTTCGAGCAATCGTAGGTGCTGCTGCTTCATTTAAATCCTGAGCTAAACTATTTCGCTTAAATTTCGCATATTTGATATATCATCCTGAATGTGTTGCAATCTCTGGCATTTTCCTAAAAATAATTGCTCAGAAGTATAATGCGATTGTATTGCATACTCACTAAAGTCAAAAGTGAGGATGACGACAAGAGTAATGTACTGCATCGTGTCGACTGCAGTGACTGTCATCAGTATTACATTGGTGAATCCAGTAGACGCTTGAGCACTCGATCAAAGGAGCACTGGAATGACGTGAAGAAGATAAACTTTAGATCAGCCGTATCAGAACATGTGCACAAGAAACAGCATCAACCAGTCTTTCCAGCAAAAATGATTGGAACTGACAGTAATGCATATTCAAGGAAGACCAAAGAAGCATTGTAAATCCGTGGGAATCAGGAGTGTGTGTACAACCGTGGCACTGGTGCAGAGATTAATAACATTTGGAATCCTCTTATTCATAATTGTTTAAATCAATTTAGTCTTAGTTCTCGTCACAGCTAAATGCTGATGTATTTGTATATACTACATATTACTTTAAGGATTCTTTTGCATTTGACTTTATTGTGAATTTCTCTTTATTTCATGATCATGTTCTTATTCACCCACATTTCTTGTCGTATTCATTTTCAGTGTTCATAGCGTCTTATTCTGATTAACTGCTTCATGCTGATTGCTACTTTGCGTCTATTTCGTCATCGTTGTGGTCCAGTAAATTTCTATATAAATAGTGATCAAGCGGGATGAGGGCACATCCAGATATTTCTTAATTTTCATCACGTGATTAAGGTGTGCCGAGAGCCATCGAAAGCTCGTGTATTTTACTGTGGAGTGTGAATTAAACAGATGGAGAAATCAGAAATAATGACTTCTCAATGATTGTATTACTATTTCGGTGCGTATAATACCCATTACTGAGAAAAATCTTCTACCAAATCATTAAAATCTGAAGAAGCAGGTGTCTTTTTCTAACATGTTGGAAAAAATGGTTTAAAATCATACTACTTTCAAAAGCTACATTGATATGCGAGCACAAATAACATATTTCGAAAATTTAATCAAACCATTTTCTGGTATTTTGCTATTGATGTTCAGCTGATTTTGATTACAGTGAAAAGTTGATATCACTGCTAGATTTTTTAACGAATATTCAATCACATTTTCAGGGTAGCACTTGCGCATCCAGAAGATCTGGTCCCCAATCAGAGCTACAACTTCTTTAACAGTAAAGAGCCTGAAAAATGAAAGAATGTCAACAATGTATTCTACAACTAATCTTTCGGTTTATTGTTCAGGTTATTGTAAATTCAATTTCATTTATTTCGACTTTCTATCAAATATCAGTAATGATAGATATTGAATTCATTCAATGTAAACTTAAATGTTCATCAAAATGAATGTAAGAGTCGTTAGGGCCGTTGGTGACGAAGTAGGTGAAGTGCGGGATATATTCATGTACATGTACACAGGGTCGACTCCATTTTCAGCATCAATTTGTGACTTTTTCACATTTTAAGTCCTATATCTATAGCTGTTGGCGTTTTTTGTCGCTGATAATTACGTGGCTATGTCAATTTGACCTGCCTAAATTGCTATCATCTTGCATGGATAGTGACCTTATTCAAGAATGATGGAAGTACTTGGATACTTTTTATACCATGCACTCTTCTTGAGTAACTATAGTAACAGAGTTCCAATTCATCAGACAGACTGCAAGTATAACTCCAAGACCTTTCCTGAAATGCACTAGACTAGACTACTTGTTCATTACGTCAGCAAGATACAACAATGAATATTTGCGTAGGAAGAAGCAATTTGCGTTTTTCGACATTTCATTTGGGGCGCCATTTTCTCCGAAACTGAAGATCAAATTTCCCACCACGCTGTTAAAACACATATCAGATAGCTATTGCAGCTATGTCTTGTGTAAAAACAAATGGTTTGAAGTATTAAATTAAAAAAAGTCATCTCAAACTTACTTTCACATGAGATATCAGGGAAAAGTAAATTGCATTGTAGAAAGATCATCCCAAAAAGAGTGCATTGTAGCTAATTGGTCAAACTCTTTCTACACAGATCAAAATTGCACTGCGAAGGCCCGCACATTTGAAAAAATCGTCGTGACATTCTCACAAAAGCAATGTTTCTTTCGTGTATTTTACATGTTTTTGGACGTTTTTTGTTTACAACGGGTGTTTAAAACAAGTTTGTTTATAATTTGTTTAAAACACTACTTGCTTGTTCTGCTTCTAAATTTGAAGCAAGTTGAACTTTCTTTCAATACAATTTTATCAATGGTAACTTGATAAGTCGGAGTTGATTATTATTACATAAATCATGAATTAAAACAATTTCATGTGAACGTCATCATTGCTTCTATGATGATGAAATTAGAGATTCGGACATTTTCCCCGATATGAGAGGCATTATTGTGTTAACTCGACGTTATACTGATATTCGGAAAGTAGACGCAACATTGATCTTTGTCAAATTTCTGATGTTTTCAACATTTCTGTTGAACACGATGGAGATGTGTGAAATGTTAAGAGCAGACTAGCTCAACATAAAGCTTTGCAACCGACAATCATCGCGCCTGACGTGTTTGCTGTAGCAATAGCAAAATATGACTGAGGAATTTCAATTGTAGTCTGTGAAGAAAATGAGGAATTTTAGTTCTATCTGCGGACAAAATGATTCAATCAGACAGTGTCAATATTTCGCTACATGACACTCTGAAAGTATTCACTTTTGATGGATATATTGATGGATTAAAATTATTCTATGAATGTAAAGAGAGATGAAGGGGATCCGGTAGCTCAACATGTCATACTTCAAATGTGTGGCCGTGACGGGCAGATCAATACATTTGGTTTGATTCTCGTGGGAAGATAGCACCCAGCATGTAAATAATGCAACAAAACATTATGATATCATATTTCATCATTTGGGCTTATGAGAAACTCAAACCCATGAATGAGAAAATCATGAATACTGCTTTGTGAAAGTTCGATCTTTACTTTCTGCACTTTTTGTAGTCATCCATTTTCATAAATCAGTAAACAAGTATCATTTATCAGTGCGTATTGGAGGCGACGCACCACCTTTTAAGTATTTCGATGAAAGGAATCTCATATGACTCTAACAACCCTCAACTGATGATTCCCGATATGGATACAGCAGAAGAATACTGCGCACTAATTGAGCAGGTAATCACAGACGCAGACTAAAGGCCGTATCACATCACCTGCGTGTTGCGTGTTCAAAGTCATAGATATAGGTCAACAAACTATTTACATCTATGGAGAAATTTCAAGCGCAAAAGGTAGCAGTTAAACACGTACATGAACATGCAACACGATGAGAAGAATGAAATGTGAATGTAGTTTTCAAAACGCAGAAGTAGAAAATGTTCAACTAGAGACAATGTGATTGAATATGACAGTTATGACAAGGAAGATCTATCAGAGCTGATCATAAAAAACGGACCACCTAAATTTCGCTAAAATTCAATCGATTACCATGCCTTCCAATCGTGTCGCACAACAAAGTGCCATACATCATTCTAGAGCTTGCAATCTCCGCTTCAAAATAAACTATGGTAGACTTGATTCCGCAATTGTATATGCTGAACAGAGCTTAAATATGAAAATCTCTCAATTTGCATGTTGCAGTTTTTCAAAAAGAAAGCATGTGAGTATGATAATGAATCAGGCATGGGAAGAATGAACATTTTCTGAGCTCTCTGTTGACATGCTCTTCATCAAAATCGATATCGTGAAGTTATCACAAAATCATGACCGTTTTGGTTGCAAGTGATATATTCTCTTCTCACTTTTTCAACAAAAATGCTAATGTTTGGTATCTTCAGACTCCTTGCGATGCAGGGAGGACGAGTATGTAAGCATACTTCATAGATGTTTAATAGTTTTTTCAAACTTCTTCAATATTTTTTCTCATTTTCTCAAAAGTAAGCAAACTCCATGCAAGGTGAACGAAGGTTCAAAACAAGACAATTAGCGAAGGCATGTCTTTGTTCTCTAAGTGACTGTCGATTGCTTACCTTCATTGTTTGCTTATTTCTGCGGAAATGAGAAAAAATATTGAAGAAGTTTGAAAAAACTATTGAACATCTATGAATAGTCTATAACTTACATACTCGTACTCCTTACATCGCAAGAATTCTGAAGATGCCAAACATGAACATTTTTTTTGAAAAAGTGAGAAGAGAATATATCATTTTCAACCTAAACGGTCATGATTTTGTGATAGCTTCACGATATCGATTTTGATGAAGAGCATGTCAACAGAGAGCTCAGAAAATGTTCAATCTCCCCATGCCTGATTCATTATCATACTCACATGTTTTCATCTTGAAAAACTGCAACATGCAAATTGAGAGATTTTCATATTTAAGCTCTGTTCAGCATATACAATTGCGGAATCAAGTCTACCATAGTTTATTTTGAAGCGGAGATTGCAAGCTCTAGAATGATGTATGACACTTTGTTGTGCGACACGATTGGAATGCATGGGAATCGATTGAATTTTAGCGAAATTTAGGTGGTCCGTTTTTTATGATCAGCTCTGATAGATCTTCCTTGTCATAACTGTCACATCCGAGCCCTTAGGGCTCCTATCGGATCACCGAATCATTCGGCTCATGATCCGATAACTTTGTAGTAGGATTTCCTCTCCTGAACCAGTAAGATGAGAGTTCATGATTGGAACCGGAATTAGACATGTAATGAATTCCAATCTTTCTTAAAAGTCTTAAATGGAAAGAAGCAGGGTTCGCTCTACTATAAGTACCTTTTATACAGCTGATTGAAAGGCTGCTCTAAGTCCATTCCTTCTTTCTTTGACGATTTAAAAGATTGCATGTGATTAATGCTGTGTTGTGTGAGTTATTGCGAACGGCTCAAGTTCGATGTTGATTGGCCAACGCTCAAATGGTCGGAATTCAGTATAAGGCGGGGGAAAATTCGAATTCAAAAATTCGAAAATTTCGAGTTTCATTCAGTGCTCGAATTTTTCAATGACAATGAGAAAATGACAGTTCTACATTCTTATGTTATATAATTGCAGTGAGACCATTCATGAATTTGGATGATTATGTATGTAGCAAAGATGGTGGTAGTGGGTGGCATTACCCGACCCGGTCTCGCGGACATAAAGCGAAGGTCTGCGCCCATTTGGTTCCCTGTAGGTAATTAGCAAGCAATTTACACGACTTGACTTTCAACGTTTATTTGTACTCTCATTACAAAATTTTGAATTAAATTGAAATGAATTCTCTGTAATTTGTCAACAGTTCTTTTATAGTTTGCTGCACCAGAGTTGGCACCATTTTTGAAAAACAAATGATTTCTATGAAAAGTAAATTCTATGCTACAAAATAAAAATCGGCTTTACAATATAAGGTGCACGTACTGTGTATGACACTACCAAAGAATTTGAATATTATTTTGAATTGTGGACACTTCAAAAACTAGGCCAACGCATGTTACCTAATATTATTCAAATACTTTCAGTCATCAAAAATAAGGAGTTTGAGGCCAACATATAAAATGATTTAAAACGGTAACGAAGGCAGCAGAAATTGAATCCGGGGGGAGGTCCTCTTTCTCATCCATAGTAACTCACTGTCATTTATGTAGCTACGCTTTTGATGTATTGAATTGGATTTAGTATTATGTTCATTTTGAACCTAGGCCAATCAGTATCTTCAAAAACTTTCAAACTTTCATCATAAAGAAGACATCCACCTTTTATTCTTTGTTTCACTTATTATTCTGATCAGTCCACTACCATTGCGCTTCTGACAAGTTAGTCTGTAGAGATCCCGAAATCTGAAGATGACAATGCGTATTTATTGTGTTTATTGACCGAAAATATTTACATATTTGAAATTATGAATATTCCTACATGCTAAATATATGAATAACCAATAAGTTACCGATGAATAAGCTTATTTCTGCTGATAATATCTTCGCATCATGAATTGTAAGCCCTGTCTTGTCTCATAAATGTATATATATTTTTCTAGTAAACCTAGACTAGGGTTTCTCAATAGGAATCAGTCTTTCACGATTATTAGTTTTGCAAATTGTGCCCTATATTGGCCCCTACAACTTTGCAATGAAGTATTCATTTTTTTCAGGTGGAAGATAAATATGGAACTTTTTGGTTGCAAATTATAAATAGTTAAGTTAAAGCACTTGACAGTAATCATTGAACAATTGTAGGCATAAATTTCATTACCAGATCTCAGATCATTTACCCATCGGCTCTCGGATCACGCATGTAGTTATCGGATCCCGGCTCATGCCTACAAGCCGATCAGGTGTGAGCCGGTAGGAGCCCTTGTCTCTAGTTGAACATTTTCAACTTCTGCGTTTTGAAAGGTACATTCACGTTTCAAACCTCTCATCGTGCTACATGTTCATGTACGTGTTTAACTGCTACCTTACTGGCAAGATACTTGAAATGTAAGAAGATGCATGATGTCAACAAAATGTTTACAGACGTCCTGATAGGGGGTTTTGATGTGCTAATTGCTATCTTAAAAGGTTCTCTTTAAGTTATCATCCTATCATTTCTCAAGAGGGTACCGGCGGCTTCAGTTGTCATGTGATATATTTCTCATGATCTTGGTGTCAGTCTGACCTGTTATGGTGTTTCGACTCAAGCCAGGGATCGAGATTTAATTATACTTCAAGGAATCTGAAATTAATGGCCCTAATTCAAAAAGGCCCCAATGGCTACGCGCCTGTTTCTATTTCACTATGATATGCCGGCATGGAATTTGACATGCAATTTCGACAAGGTAGCCTACATCAGATTCATGAGGACAAAGCAGTTAAAGGAACTATTTCCGAAGAAAACTATTGAAATTAGATTATGCTGACTTAGTGTGCTATCAATTTGTGAACTCAGGACTGGGGAGCCTGCGAATTCTAGCCAACGTGTAAAGTCACTTTCCTTGTTGCGTAGAAATGATACCGATTACGTATTCATAGCCGGCAACTCCCGCCTCCCTAATCACATACAATAATTTCGATTAATCCTCCTCCTCTATAAACTAATCGATTATTTTTGAACGACCATAGGTCGTGAAATATGGCCGAAAATGACTTTGTCATTACACCTTAAAAGCAGTGATATAAAGTGTCTTTTTATTCAATAAAATTGCGCTTTTTTCTCTACTGTATGAAATGACAGCATATAACCAATTTCTAGCTGTAGTAGGAAAATTTCGAATCTAACCTTCCAATAAATGCCTGATTGATGTAAGATTAAGATATAATTCATCATGATGCGAATGAAGGAGGAGAAAATCAGATATGCAAATATTTGTTTAGAGATCATATTGAATATCAAAAGTAGATAATTGTCGTCTTTCCGATCATGTTTCCTGTCTTCTCTTTTCCAATGTCCAATTTTCCTAAATTTTGAAATTTTCTGAAAGGCTTTCTTCTTGTTTCTTGGTTGATTGTAATGTGAATGGTGTTATAAACATTGACGGAAACACAAGGATATTCTATTACATTCATCACACCTGAGAAGAAATCAGGAAACTTGTAACGTGCCTTAAACAGTTGGGACTTCAGTAGTCGCTAGCCAGTCAAACATGAAAGTTCTCATGACGGTGTCTTTAATCAAACAAGAGTAATCCATCACCTAGTAATTTTTAGCTTGTTATTTGAGATCCAAGATATTTCCTCTTGTTTATTTAATCACATTCTTTTCACCAAATATTGAAAAATAACTTATGAAAAATTATCATCGCTATTTAAGGAAAATTAGAGACACTGTTGGTATTCAACTTATGTATCCGTCACGATTAATAGGTTGCCAAGTTTGGCATGTAGACAGCACATGAGAATTACATTACTGAGGGTGAGATGTTTGTTGATTCCATAAGAAACAATAGTGACTCATATTCCATTGATTCTAAAGTTCTGTTCTTATCCGAAGTTCTAAAGCAAATTAAGGTAGATATTTATCAGGCAAAACTCAAATACAAATCATTAAATTGAATCAATTTTTGTCTTACCAGTTGTTAATTATCCTTTACATTCGGAATATGCTGACATTGAGTGACTTGGCTGATAATTGAAAGTCATTTTCTTGGATAGTCGACTTGACTTTCATGAAGGCTTCATAGTGTGTACTTTCATGAAGGTTTATGGGCAGAAATTTACCTAACAAATAAGTCAATGCAGAAAAAATAAATAATAACTTATGATTGATTCCGCAATAAAGATCACAAACAATGAAATATTGAATTTATTGAGGAATTTTCGCATAATAGCTGCTCAAAATTTTCTCGAAAAACTAAAGTGGACAAAATTCCGCAAGTAGAGTAATCTTCCACCCGTATAAGTTAGAAAATCATTTTAAAACTAAGGCAAAATTATTGTATTCTGAATCAGATATCATCCGGAACAAATAGTATGTATGCAAAACAGAAGACATAAAAATGCCAATAATGCAGTAAATGACTGAGATGGAAGAATTTTATGAAGGCAACAAACTTTATATAAGTCAGAAAATGCGGGCAGACACTGTTATGAAAGAGTTGTACTGAATGAAGTCATCTTTCAACTAAATTAATGCAAATGCACAAAAAACAAGAATAACTCTAGCACTCATTACTCGAGTTCTTGGATAATTCGAACACTACTTATTCTAACAATCCAATTTTCCATTTCAAGTGACTTGCTTCTTGCATAGATTTTCACACATAACCCGAACTTTCCTGTAATTTCACATCTGAGGAAACAAACCCTCTTCACCTGAAACGTCATTCATCTGCATTTCATGGAAAATTTGAATAAATCGATAGCGATGGAAGTAACTCCACTGTTATCTATCAACAGTTTGATAGGATTATTTTAGCACAATTGTGCATGACAGCAATTCTGTCCATGACAGCAACATCGAAATTTTAAGAAAGTTTTTATTTGATTGATCCAATTTGATAGGCTAAATGAAGAAGACGTTGACTCAAAATTTAATGTCTTTCATCGATCATCATTGACACTGATCAATGACATCATGCCAAGACAAAATGCTATATTGTTGCACTTAGAGTGTGTATATGCAAGCATGGTCGAGAAATCGCAGAGGAAAGACTGTTGCGATCACAGAATTAGATTGTTTGACCGCATCACTTTGCTAGAAGTGCAAACTGATTCAAAACATTGACACATGCAGGAACGTATTAAGTGGGCAAAAAGAAATTTTTGATACCTTGCAGAGATAGGAAAAATAGCTGTGCGTCGCTGTGTGATACGGTTGACAACAATCACTGAAGCTTCGGACAATTTGGCGTATTTAATGTTGAACTGGCTGCTTATTGTTCGATTGCTATGGCATTATGTCAGCAGATTGTGCCATTTTATTAACGCTACATGTTCCAATGCTTCCTTTCTAGTCAAACAGAAGAAGAGAGGACCAGTCTAATTCTGTGGTTGCGATATTTCACTTGCATGCACACATGAAGAAATTAGCAGTGCCACAAATCGCTTGTATGAACAGTTATCGTAATGCTTCATGTTCGCGCATCGTGGGGCTCAGAGCGTAGAAATAGATTGCTTATCTGAGGTTGACTATGGCTTAGAGCGAGGCTTCGAATTTTTTTGTCGTCACAAGCCAGAACTTTGTCGTCGACAAATGAGAACTTGCAGATATCTCCATTCCTCTTGCATACGATTGCTGCGGCCTCGATTGACACTCGTGCAGTTGACACTCGTCCACTTGTTGCACAGCAAAGTTGTAGGAAGTCACAACCCAGCGTGTTCTAATTCACTTGCACCCACAGTTGTGAGACTGACAAGCATCTGACAAGTATGACAAGTGCGACTTCTTTGCAGGTGTGATGCAGCACATTGAACCGATTTCTATGTAATTGTAGCAGCTCTACCTTAGCAATTCAACAATTAAATCAAAAAATGAATGCGTTTCAAACATAGAGGTCTTTTAACTTAGTTCCCTGATACATGGCGGTAAGTTGAACATTTCGAAGATTAGAAGATCCGTCTGAACTGCTGATATCCAGGCAGAAAAGTTCTTTGGTCGCGATGTCTAAAGAGAAAACGTTTAAAGGTCTTCTGGTTGATCGTTTTATGTCATAGAAGTCTATTTTCTCCATCATAGCAATTGCAACTGAAAGTTAATCATGAAGTTAGCTACGAAAAGAATACAACACAATAGAGAGGTAGAGAACATTCGGCAAATTGGCAAAGAATACTTCCTACTCAAGTCATGCATTTCTGGTTTAATGCAGAAATATTGGGTAGAAATTGAGCGTTGCGACCATAATAAGTCTGTGATAAACCGACAAGCCAATTAGACAATGAAATCCTGCCTTTCGATATCCATTCTGCGGTCCGATATCTATGATTCATGCAACTCATGCATCGACGAAGTAATGTCAGTTTGGCAGAAAACTTTGGTGACAAATCGGTTACACCCACAGAATTAGACAGGTCGTCTCTTCTTCCGTTTGACTAGAAGGGAAGCATTGGAACATGTAACGTCATTGAAATGGCACAATCTGCTGACTAAGTGCCATAGCAATCGAACAATGAGCAGCCAGTTCAACATTAAACACACCAAATTGTGCAAAGTTTCAGTGACTGTTATCAACTGGGTCACACAGCCAAGAGACACAGTCGATCTCAAGTTCTACAGAGAAGTTTGTGAACGTTTTTTCATGCGCCTGCTAACTTTTTTTAAAATGATCGGAGGGCCCAACATTATCGAGAGAACTTTTGCGCAATGATCTGAATTCTTCGAATCTGATTGAATCGTGGCGATCGGAGCATTTTAACCCTTAAGATACAAAGGGGTGATCATTTTGATCACCTCCACTACATATTTTAGATTTTTCTTCGACAAGACGGATCTGTGTCATCATACTTATTGATTTTTCCTTTATCAGTATAAAGAAGAAATTATTGGAAAAATAATTCATAATTTTGCATTTTTTATAGTGATAAAATAGTCATTTCGAATAAATAGTCATTAGAAAAATATGCAACTTTTTCGACTGAAAAAACGGATTTATGAAACATGTTTTGTTTTACATGAAATTCATGTAACAAGTCAATTATTGAAATATGTTTTATAACATCATTGCATTATCAATATTTTGTAACGCATTATCAACGTATTACAACTTTGAATCAATCGTATTTTGGTGTCCAATATCTATAGTAAGATTCAACAGTCAATGCATAGAATCTTCTTTATTCCGTGTTTTCCGCAAATTGGCAAGTTTCAAGCTGCACATTTCAAGGCTGTCAGATTCGCATCGCGAGGACGTTTGCCCTCTTGAATGCATTTGCCACATCGGAGTCTTTCACTTGAAGCCTCAACTTCTTGCCGTCGAACAGCACGAGGACTTGGTTGCCCTGTATATCGGGACAAATTCTCAACTATGTTCGTGGGAAGTCCAAATGGTCTGTCAAGTCGCAACACCATTTCTTCTTCCACCAATTCATCGGTTAGACTCATAAGAAATGTGCGCCTCATAGTGCGTGGATTGTTATTTCCTGCTGTTGGATGATGAATATTGAAGATAGTTTGCACTTGATAGATAGCAATAATGTTGCTGTGAGTTTTAAGCAAAAATTGCAGTTCACACTAAAAAAGAACACTCAATCAGATTCAGTACAAATCAATCTCAATCAATACCCGGCTTGCTAGACGGCAGTTTAAGCCTTCAAATACGACGAAATACATCCTTTGGGCCATAAATAATCTAGATGAGTTAAAATATATCAACTATCGGGCATAAATAGTGTTTATTTTCGAGGTGATCATTTTGATCACCCTTTGTATTTTAAAGGTGGCAAATTACCTTTGTATCTTAAGGGTTAAAGGAATTCAGAACAATCCGCAAGCGACGCACGACTATTTTTCCTATCTCTGCAAAGTATTAAAAATTTCTTTTTGCCCACTTATTAAGTTCCTGCATGTGCCATCTGTTTGAATCAGTTTGCACTTCTAGCAAAGCGATACGATTAAACAATCTAATTCTGTGGTTACACCACTCTCGACTAAACTCGTGCAATCGCTCTTGGTGTAACTAGTGTTTGAAGTGTGATAAATTACCGGTAAATTACCAGTGGTAAATAACTGGTAATTTACCGGTAAGATTGAAATAAATTACCGGTAGATTACCGTAACACAATTGATCATTTTCGGGGTTTTCTGATCATTATATTTTGCTATGACAAAATTTCCAATACACTCACAATTCTCACAATCACAGTTTCTTGAAATTGCTAAATTATAGCTCATGTATCAAACCTATAAATGTATTCAACCAGGTGTGTATGAATAATTTAATGTTAATAGCTATACCCACAGAATAAGACCGGTCGTCTCTTCTTCTGTTTGACTAGAAAGGAAACAAAGGAACATGTAACGTCAACAAAATGGCACTATCTGCTGACATATCACCATAGCAATCGAACAATAAGCAGCCAGTTCGACATTAAATACGCCAAATTGTCCGAAGCTTCAGTGATTGTTGTCAACCGTATCACACAACAAAGAGACACAGTCGATGTCAAGTTCTACAGAGAAGTTTGTGAGCGCTTTTTCGTGCGCCTGCTAACTTTTTTAATGATGATTGAAGAGCCCAACATTATCGAGAAAACTTTTGCACAATTATCTGAATTATTCGAAGCTGAAGGAATCGTGACGATCGGAGCATTTTGAAGGAATTCTCATCAATCCGCAAGCGACGCACAACTATTTTTCCTATCTCTGCAAGATATTAAAGACTTGTTTTTGCCCACTTAGTAAGTTCTTGGATGTGCCATTGCTTTGAATCAGTTTGCACTTCTAGCAAAGTGATGGGCTCAAACAATCCAATTATGTGGTTATACCATTCACTTTGCTACCACCAACCCCCCAGCAGTACAAAAGAATACCTGAATTTATCAAATTCCACACTAGTTGCTATCTCCTCAACACGCATTTAAATCTTCTGATTCTGGTCTCTCATTTGTTGAGACGATCGCTATTGTTCTCTTATGCCTTTATGCACCTTTATGATGATTGTAGTCTGCGCGCGTATTGTCAAATTTTACCCGGTGGCTACAGCAGGGACGATATCTGCATATTCTTTCCATTAATTGTCTCTCTCTCTCATACTATTATGAACTCGACCATATTAGGCAGTCTGCGTTTCGAAATAAAAAGTAATGAAATTCCGATAGCACAAGCCCAAAGTTTACAATCCGTGTACGTGTCTTTATCAATGAAAAAATCGTGCTAGACTTTTTTAGCGACAATTTTCAGTAAATCTTATTAGCGTTGTATCTTTTTGTACATTCAGCGAATCTCAAAACCATACATCATGATAAAAGCTGACAGATAGCTCATACTGTCTGTCTACTTTCATAAAAAATTCAGTCGTCTTCATGTTGAAATCCTGCATCAACAAAAGCGTCCAAAGTTTTTTCATGAGGCCCAATGACCACAACACTGACCACTTATGAAGAAGAAATATATACCAAAGTAATCTATGGAACATAAGGTTTTATATGGTATATTGTTTGTCAAAATTGAACCAGGACTTCAATACGAAAATAGCATTTGCTAGTGGGTTAACGCTTTTGCCTTTTTCAAGATAGGCCTACTTCATATTATGAACAATACCTAAACTGCGATGCGGTAGACAAATTCAACCGAGAAGGTATGCAGCAGGGATGCGGAGTCGGAGTCCCGCAGTCCTATCAATTTTGCCGGAGTCGGAGTCCTGTCAAATGATAGGACTGCGGCCTATAACTAGACCCGAAATATAAAACAAACAAATTATTTATCTTCGTGCATAGCTGTCACTGTCTTGATGTCAACTTTCTCCGTCAAACAAAAGTACAGAGACAGCAGTGCATGCAAAGCCTGTGTGTAACACTGATAGTCGTGGGAATGAAGCTTGATAGTGAAAATAGGATTGTCGTTTCACTCGGTGATTTAGTAGAGAAGGCAAGCCTTCCTAGCCTCGATCACACAAAAGCACCAAAGATCACATCTGAGAAAAAAGTAAAACAGTTTGTTTGAGAACATTACCTCTTACCCTAACGTCAATCTTGTGTGATGGCTCATCCAAAGCGCATATTGAAATCGAAAGTGTACTCATAGTTTTTGGAGAAGGATGGGGATTTTCCTGCCTGGTAGAGACTGGAGAAAAACCGTGTGAAGCACACATCAACACGTGATGTGCATTTAACTTCATAGAAAATCATTGATTTGATACAGCAATGATAACCAAATGAGGCTCAGGTAAGCCTATAATATTCTATGATGTGGGTTGCCAGAACTAGGCTTATATACTTGCCACCTGGAGTCGTAGTCCTATCAAACCCCGGAGTCGGAGTCCTGTAAAATGATAGGACTCCGCATCCCTGGTATTCAGACCTAGGACCATATTTCTTAGCTTAAGAAGGTATATAGCCAACAAAGTCTGTTTAACTGCGAAAATTGAAATATGATTTTCACAAAGAATCTCTTCACAAATACCGGGAAATGTTCATTTAAGGTTTTTGAAAAATGTCTATTTCAACTCAGCATTTTCATTCCTTGACAGATGTAGATAATAAACTTCAGAGTGTTGATCGATCACTGATTTTATCTAATGGTAAGTAAAGACACGGAAAAATTATCAGCTTCATTTATTTGTTAAAGGAGACACTAGTAAATTAAGGAAAAAAATGAACAAAATACATTTCTTGAAACAGTATTGTCTCCATGTATCTAAATTTATGTATAGAATTCATAATCCTTCTAACAGTGACAACTAGTTTGCATTGTATTTATAGAAAGCTAAGGATCTGCAGTGTATAATTTACAAAATATTATAGAGCGTGTGGCCTTTCCTTAGAACATTGTTTATTTGCAGTCAACTTTTGATTATTATGGTCAAATTGATTAGGATGAAAGACCAACAAAGTTCTTAAAAATGTCAATTTTAATTTCTTAATTGCAATATAAATTACAAAGAATCAGATGTTGAGCAAAATTCAAGCCTTCATCAGAATCAGATTAAGCCAAGCGTGTATTTAGTTAAAATAAAAGCATATTGGTGCGCTAGATTTGAAGTTATAAGGACTTGAATATAAATTACCGGTAATTTTTAAACACTAGGTGTAACCTTTAATTGTCATTCTTCGGTATGGAGTAGCTTACTTTATTAATTAAGCAACATATAAATGAGCGATGGGTCGCTTCTCGAGAGAGATTGGAGCAATGACATTGAAATTACATGATTACCACTCCGATGCTGAAAGTAGAACCCGTTCAGAAAAACAAAATTCGTCCTGTCCATCCATTTTCAGTGAGTTTTCCTTGATGTGTTTTTCTTACTTCTTGATCATAGACTCTACATGGCAATGAGAAATACGGCTTTCGTAAATATTCTTCGACTACAACGGCGTTGATCATTAACACAAATTGCCTGTATCGAAATGATGACTCAAAATGTGGCTTAATATTATTTGCATTTGATCTTTCGAAAGCATTTGATAGTCTGAACCATAACTTTGTCATCAAGAAGTTTTTAGAAAACGGTACTCCGCAAGGCGCCGTATTCCCTCATTACTAGGATATTACAGAAAAGTAAAATACGCATGTGTTGTTGCTCCCTATATTTCTTCGATTTTCGATTCTTACTGCAAACGACCTGACTTGTGGATTTGTATGTTCTTCAAAGATACTAACGATTTAACTATACTGTTGATATAGATTCCTCAGAAGTCTCGATGGAACGCGCTGCACATTGTGAAATTGATAATTTGGTGTGAATTAAATGCTTTGACTTTACATTTGTCAAAGTCAAAGTCAAAAGCTCTTCTGTGCTTCAAAAGTTCGATATATATATATATATATATATATATATATATATATATATATATATGTATATGTATTCCTGCTCGTTTGAACATTCGACTTCATGAAAAGGAAGAAAGCATTGAAGACCACGCCCTTAAAATGTTGCTAGCAACTCCCCTCCCTCGCTCAAATTTGCCGGCCATTCTGCTTTGCAGGACAGAGAAGTATTTAATATCCTTCTTTAACTTCACTGCAAGTATTTTAAGAAATTATAATGTTGCGTATTTCACATTGATATTCAAGTGTTTCTTTGAATTTTCTCTTGACTTATCATTTTTTCTAATTTTGAAGCTGTGATTCATCAATATACATGCATTACATGATTCTCATGCTGATTGAATAGACACACACTGCTGCTACTACAAATGATGTAGTTGGTGTTTAAACTGACTAAAGCGATGTTTTTATTATAACAGTTATTTAGTATGTGTATCACTATTCTTTGCTTCTTTATACTGTACTAATCAATAGGTCACAGGTTGCTCTAATTTTTCTTAATTTTAATCAATATCAAGAACGACAAACAAAAGGAAAATCAAATTATGCAACATCTCAAACAAGCTCGTGTCATAAAGAATTAAAATTACTCAACGCAAATTGCATACAAAAAATCATTTTCATTTTCAACAGATTCTATGCGTTCCGAGATCGCTGTTCGAAAAATGTCAAGACAATACTCGGGACATAGCGGCAATAATAAGATTAAAATTGGTTTCGGTTTCCTTTTTTCTGTACAATTGCTCAATCGTTTACAATAATTCAAGTAGTAACCTTTTCACCTACTCATTGAGAGGTGAGGTGAAAATAAAAGTGCAAATAAGATGTATATTTTCACAGATGTGGACGGCTCATTGAGACAGCTGGTAGCGCTTTCAGATATTCAAATTATATTTTCTCACTCCTCATCTCACCTCATATTCAATAAGCTGAGAAGTTGATTGGCAGATTACTCATCACGCAAGATAAATAAGTCATGAGACTGTCAGTAATTTCACGAAAACATATGCCATTTCGGAAAGGCCGTGTCAGGGACACCATGATTATCAATCACTGAGCTTGTTTTGAATCTTCAATATCTTCTAATGATGCATTGATTAATCTGCAACATTGTCACATCGGTAGACTGTGAAACTGATCTCAAAATGTCATCATGCGCTGATATATCATTTTTAGTTACCTAAATGTTGTTTGATGTATTTTTCACATTGAAGTGAAATCCAGTTTACATACAATAGAATTTCAAAAATGAAAACATTTAGAAATGGAATTAATTGTGTGGTGAGAGTTTACTGATTTCACCGTTTACAACATAGCATAAAATCAAGAGTCACAATCACTGGACTAAACTTTCCACCTCGGTTGAAGCCCGTGATGATGATTCTATTTCAAATGTATTCTATTTCAAATATTCATCAGATCTTCTTGATTTCGTTATTAACGTTTCCCTGCAGATTCTTCTAAACATCTTCATCTGCGAAATACTTGTACAAAAGCCTTGAACGCGAAAAACAGAGAAATAAACGTTTCTAACTGCAAAATTTGCGAAAATTCGCCTGAGTATTGCACCTGTGACGGCATATTTATTGTCTATTCGTTTGTTTGCAAATATTGTAGCAAGAGCTATTTTGGTCAAACCAGCATTCCAAACTAGGTATCGCGAACACGAATACAGTATCAGAACGAATAACGACAATAGTGCGTCGTCTGACCATTCTAAAAATGACCACAATGGTTCTGTAACGATCAATGACTTTCACGTGATGATAATGAAACGTTGCAACACTCCTATAGAAGCTGGAATCATTGAAGCGGAAATGATGGAAACTCACAGACCTGAGCTAAATCGCAAGTATGAAATAGCCAGTTGGTAGGGCCGTGATCCACTCTTTACGTATGCAATCACCGTGTAAGCTCGGAAAATGCGAGGAGTCTCATGAAAGCTTGGCGTATTTACATGCCTAGTATGGACCTTCTTCTGTTGGTCTCAAATTTTCAATAAACATCAACAGCAGCTAATAGTTTTTGTGGGAGATTCCTGGAAAACTCCAAACATGCGTAACTACCTTCCGTTTGCTGCAATCAGCCATCTTCTAAACAATTTGGCTGAAAAATAAGTGCATCATCATTATGTATATTAATACCGAGAAAACGAATAGCAGTTTTAGCAAACTCAATTAAGTTAACTTGAATTTTGTCATTGACAAGTTATCTCATTTTGTTGTCATCATTATCATCATTACTGACCAGCGGTTCATCATAGTTTCTCCTCGTTATCTGAATTTGAAGTTTGCACATATACCGAGTCGAGCATTGACAGCAAATCCTGAACGGTTTCGCAGTGGAGACGTGAGAGGACATGTCATGTGCCTGGGTACAATCAGAGTCCTCCGGAGCCTTGGCATTCTGAACCAGTCGATCAGGAAATGGAAGAACATCTTTGAGTGCTAATTCTCTTTGCCCCGTTCTCAGATGGTCACCATCCTTCTTCATTATCCCCCGTTTTTCATAAACTCTCATGAAATCACTTTTTTCTACTATATTTCTGATATACTTTTTTTGATGTACTGTATGTTTCATGTCTCGGTAGTTCTTGAAAAGAAATTAGCGGCGGTGAATGAAAAAGTGGTCCGTTCATCCACATCTCATTCTTATAGCCAGATTGTTTGTTTGAATATTTCCTGAGAATTCTACTGACTGACATAATTTATATATTTGTCAGTTTTATAGCTGATGACCGCCGGCTTGCGGAAGAATATTGTGATCCTAATTAAATACATGAAGACAATCAGCAAATGGATCAAATTTTAGGTTCTTTGATACTTAACAATATCAAAAAATGAAAAATCAATTTTAGTAAATCGAATTATCGTCTTCACGATGCAAGCATTATTTCACTTTTCACTTATGAAACAGGGTTTTATAATGCATTTATACACGGACGAGGAATGAGGCCGAATTCAACATGCAATAGCAGAGGGATCCATCCAGTGCTCTTGTTTTATTTTCTGTTACCTCAGAAACATCGGCTGAGAGATTTCGAAAACTAATATCAAGCGCTATCTTCACGTGCATGTTTCTCAGTGCACATTAAAGACATGAATAAAACTCGGGGTAATGATGAAGAACATGCAAGCTTAAAATTAGGACCATGAATTTAATAATTTTCACTGTAAAAAATGTCGATTACTAGTGAATAAGCGCTGGAGATTATGTTGGATTTTACTGAATGTAAAATCCATTACTCAGTAGATTTGAGCATGTATTTTTGTGATATTGAAAAGACATGCCACTTACGGGATTTTTTATCCATAAATCATGGAACTGCAGAAATTACACCAGCATGCAGGGACTTGACAAAACATCATATGAATCGCATTATTTTACGTATTTCATTCTATTCTTAGCATACATTTGTCATGACGCTGGTTTATGTCATCCAATGAACTTGTCATTAGGACATGTTTACATGAGATTACGTAAATTTATTTAATCCATCTTATCTCCGGCAACCGGATGCTTCCTTCTAAATCTTCACCCTAGAATTTCATCAAGTCTACCAACAGTCTTGATAATCAAAAAGCTTCCATCTCCATAATAATCTGAAGAGTTTCTCTCACATGACAATTCCATTTGTTCACGCGTTACATTTTGCAGCAGATTTTCATGTACATGTTTTGATAGAAGAAGGATCTTCATCAATAGCTGTTACCACGCACTTGCAAAACTGTTGTAGGTCATACGTGTGGAGTTGATTCATTCAAATACATGTTTGTCATGGAGAAAAAGTGTTTATTGTTCAAAGTCACCTTTCTTACGTTTCTCTCAGAAGGCAGAAGAAGCACTTACAGCTATGTTCTCAAAATGTTCTGTTTTCCTACAATTGGTAGAAGCTAATATTTTCCAGAGTTGTAACTGATGATCCACTGTACTTTATAACTGCTGCATTATTATCATCAAGCAACTAGATGAGCATCACGACGCATTTAAAAAACGTCGGTACGTTATATAATGGAAGTAACATTTCAGTTCTATCCCGAAGTTTAATAATTGCATGACAAAAAAGTATTGATCACATTCCCTGTCAAATTTGACTCTTCATGCATTATTTTAGCATTATCTAACATCATTGATTCTTGAAGATAGTTGGGTGCGTCGCAAGTAAATATTCCGGTTACTCGACGAATAATTTATTAAAAGGACTCAATATTTCGCACATAACATGTGCGCAACATCAACCTAATGAAAAAAAATATATATATATAATAATATTTTTACTTGCGCCAACGCCTCGCTATTGCCATTCAAATAGGGAACTGTGCATGCATTCTTGGGACCCTTCCGGCACCCGGAGCTGCACTTCCCGACTTGTACTGACTTTTGATTTGCTTTGCTTTCTTGTTTTTGTGTTTTAATGCTAATAAAGGCTTTTTCGTTATAATAATGATAATAATAATAATGAATATATATTATAATATTACTATTATAATAATAATGATAAATTATTTGTCGATTTATCGGAATTTTTACATTTTTTTTATATGCAGCATCATGTTATCTTGTAGGTGGTGTACATCATAGTTATTATAGGAGCATTTCATGCTTCTATAAGTAGGCCAGTTTCGCAACATCACATCACAAATATCCATCACATCATTTAGCAAAGAAATAATAGTCTCATTTTTGTGCAACAAACCAGCAGCATTTGATGGATTCTTTGAAAAACTCTGAAAATGCTGTGGATGAAGTTCACCGAGTTTTGGAATCCAATTTGGAACAAAGGAGGCACATAAACATCGCATTTGTGTCTCTTAATGGAAATAGAGGAAGGTCTACCGCAGTTTTGAGTACACTGGATCGTCAAGTAACTACGTCTTTTAGTACAGGTAATTGGATTTACTTAGATCATCACGACAATAGAATTTTATGTCTCATCCTTGTCAATTAATGAATGTGTAGGAGCGATGGAAACATTTCATGCAGTTCAGCAAGGCAGGAAACAACTTTTTTTCTTTTTTCGGAGATGCTGGAGGATTGTTGATTTCCTGGTGTTCAGCTTCCACTTGATGTAGAATCGATTTTTCTGTATGATTCGATATTCTTAAGTAGTCGATTGCTTAAATATCACTAACCCTCAGAGTCCTGCTGAGCTTTTTCACATCCTCTGAGACTTGAGTGGGGTCTAGTGGACCCCCTTTTACAAATTCTTAGTTTACCTGCATAAAACGATATCAAATCATTAAGAAAGTTGATTTTAAGTAAAACAATGATGGTTGCGTGTAGTAGGTCGATATAACCAATCCTTTGAGTGTCTATCAGGCTTCTCAGTAAATACAGGCGAAAATGTGGTGTTTTTGTAGTTCAACGACATTTAGCACATCAGTTGTAGTACTAAGAGTCGGTTTTACGATGTTTGCTGCCACCATATCACCTCAGATACTTGATTTTAATGGAATTGATTTATTCCATGCAGTATAACCTTCACATTTCAGTCATTTTTTCAAATGGATCCATACCAATCGGAAATAAGCCTAAACTGAGCCATAATTGCTACACTTTAGACCCTCAAAACAGCTATCGAAATCTCAAACTCATCAATTACTGCTGTAAAAACTTTACCAACAATTATTTTTTAATGTTGAACTATGTCTGCAATGACATCCTTCATTTTGAACATCGATTTATGCTGACTTGTTCACGTAGGCCAACCAGTCATGCACGAACATGATGTAATAAGCATTGAATAAATGAACTTCACTCATTATGCACCATAATGGACATGCAGAGAATGATTTTTCATCTGAAAGAAAAAAAATTGTTATGGGAACTTCCACACCCTCTGAGACCTGAGGAGTGTCCAGTGGACCCCTTGGCCTATCTACCATACTTCTACTGATTCAATTGAAATGAAACAACACATGTAATGTAGATTCATTGTCAAAAATGATGATTTTACATGGGCATGAACGGTTGATGTATTCTCAGCACAAAAAAAAAATAGAAATATATGGCTCCGGTGTCCACTGAACCCCCCTCAGGTCTCTGAGGGTCAAACATGCTCCATCATTTTAGACTTAGGTCTACCCTTCATATACTTCTTCACAATTCCATTGCATGTGAGTTTCTTCCTGTTTACGATTGTTACACTTTATTCAAAATCTTCCACGCCCGGATCAGTCCATAGTAGGCAATCTAACCTGTTGAATACACGGCCACATGTGAGACACTAATTTGACTCTCGGTGTCCTAGAGACTCTCAGCCGTCATTAAACGTCAGAGGCAGTGGCCTTGATATCTCATAGTCATGACATGACACGCGCAAATGTCTTCAAAAGAGATTGCGCGATCGCAATACATTTTAGTGTTGCTGCAAATTGCTTTTGAGAAAGCCTGTAATCGTTTGTACGTTACGCAATTGCTCTGCATCTGTATGTACAGTATTGTTCCTACATGACGAAACATGTAAGAATGAACTAGAATGTAATTGCATTTGTTATCAAGGGATAAACAAAGATATCACAATTTCAAAAGAAAATTGCCATTTGATGTTCACAGTTTAAAAAATGATAGATTTTGCACTCATAAGTTGCATTACTTTTCAAATTACTTTTCATCTGACCTGAGATTGAAAGTATTTATGGAAAGTGTTCATGGTTAAACTGAGCTTCTATGACAGTTATGAGTGACACATGATGTAATCTTAAACTAAATAGGATATTTAACATACAGTAGATGCTTTCTTGTATTCAAATTATGCGACTTTTTTGACATATTCGAGGATCATCATGAATTCAAAAAAATAAAATAATATCTGATCAAATTACGTAGAACTCGTCCACAGAAATGAAAAATTCTGATAATTTTGACTTAGAAAGCACTAATCGAAATTGCATTACTTCATTTTTATGTACCACGCACCATTTCACTTGGAATTGTCAATATAGTGATTTTTAATGGCAGATGATATGTTCCTTTCGTTTTGTGTCAGTTAGACAATTAGAAGTAGAGCATTGTGAAGGTAACGCTCTATAAACATCGCTTTGTTTCTTCAATCAATGGCTAAATGACTAATATTCGTGACGCAAGTTGCTCGAATGATCTGTACACAATAAATGCATTGTGACATCTGAAATGATCTAGCGTGAACTACAGTGGTGCTCAGATCAATAGAGTAAGCAGATTTTTTTTCCAAAATGTGTGTATATTTCCTCTTTGTGGTTGTGATTCTTTGCTTTTAGTATTACTCTTTCAGTATTATTCGTTTGCATTATTTATTCAGCTTTTTTTCATCACTTTTGGTCTTGCTTATTGGTCAATTTTTTTTTTTGTGTTAGTATTATGTAGAGGCCTATGTAATGTCAATTCAGTTTTGATCTTTCAACCACTATGTGGTTGAATGACCTGACCTTTTGGTTTTTCATTGACATTCCTCCTATCCTATTATGTTAGTATGTGTTGTTCATTAGAGATTTGTTAGGCTCTTTTGTTTTTGTTTGCTAAGAGTCAAGTGTCAATTATCGCTGATATATGTTGTGATGATATGTAAATCGTTAATCGTTGAATACAGTGCGTGAGTCAGAGAATGAGGAAACGCACGATGATAAAGCCGAAAGACTCTCGTAGTAAACAAAACCTTCTTCTATCTGACTTGGGAAAGCTTCCACTCTATACAATAAATGCATTGTGAAATCTGAAGATATAGAATAGAGAATAGAATATAGAATAGATACTATCAATAAGTAGCAAAAGTTTTTCAGAACAAGTAACAGGAAATGCTTCAGTATTTTGTATTGCCTCCTCTGGCATTGATAACTGCCTGAATTCTCCGGGGCATCGAAGAAATTAAAGGAAGAACGGCATCACATATATCTTGGTCTCTGTGCCAGTGGCGAATCAATGAAGAGATTAAATCACTTTTTGTTGTTGGTTGGTCGATTGATATTTTCTTTTTCAACATTTCCCTAAGATTTTACAACGGATCAAGATCCGGAGAGGTTCCCGGCCACTTCAGAACCTTCACTTTAAGATCTGCTTGAAGAAATGCAAGATGTCCAAAATTGCAAGACATGTTCACTGCCGTACCAATCAATCACTTGTGGCAAGAGTCGATGTCGTAAAAATGTCAATATACTTTTCAGCATTCAGCTTACCATCGATCAAATGCAGTCTACCGGTTCCTCTACCAGAAATGACACTCCAAACCATGATGGAAGTTGGATGTTTGACCGTCGGTTTCAAGCAGTCTGGATGGAATTCTTCTGATGGTAGACGACGAATATACTGGGGTTTGTCGGCAAGGATTTGGAATGAGCTTTCATCACTAAAGCCTACATTCAACCAGTCTTCTATGGACCAGTGCTTATGATCCAGACACCATTGTAGCCGTTTAGCTTTTATGGTAGGAGTAAGTTTCGGTTTGCAGCGAGGACGATGAGCAGAATATCCCAAATTAACCAAATATTGCCGGATTGTGCTGCACCCAACTACAATTCCTGAAGAACTAAGAGAATGTTTAAGTTGAGCACTGGTTATTCTCCTGTCTTTTCTCACGTCTTTCACTAAAAGTCTCTTCGCCCTATCATTCAGAACCGGTTTTCTCCCGCAGACATTTTTTCTTCGTGACGAGAGGTCATGAACCGTAAAATTGCGCGATAGACGGTTAACAAATTGCTGACTTACTGAGCACAATCGCGCATAGATTGAGTCTTGCCACACTTGAGATAAGTTAGTATTTCTGCCTTCTTGGACTCATTCAGATCTCTGACACGTCCCATATCTCGACGCGACGCTGGTAAAGTGAAAGAGAATTGTTGATTTCGTTTGATTTCCAATTTGAATTTGAAAATTTGAACGGCAAGACTAAATCAACATTCTGCATAGATATCTATCAAAGTGCATCAAAGTGCAATCTTTATTAACTTTAAGCCGTCGCATCAGTAAAAAGAATGGAATGGTATCAGGCAACAAGCATTTATCTCAGAGAAGCGATTATGAGATGCTCACTTTCATTTACTCTATTAATTCGAGCACCTCTGTATATTTGAATAATGGAATCTTGTTTCTCATACGTAGAACATATCACTGACTTTCAGAATATTTATCAAAGCAGAGGCTCAATCGATAATTCTCTATAAAAGTACGATTTGATTGGGACACAGTTTTGATCCTGCAAACGCTTATATGCTCAGATTTGTCAATGAATCCGGTGGCCGGACCTAGCCTGATCGGCCCACTCATTTAGGCTCACACAGCGCGTAATTGATATATTAGCGATATACGGGATATATTGTGTTGTTGCGACGTATACAATACACATGCGCCTGCATTCATGGATCATCTTTATTAACATTCAATTTTTGAATATCTTACCGATTTTTAGCTCAATTTAAGCACGATTTTAGACAAAAGAAGAATGGTCTGCAATGTGTATTCTAAGATACAGATTGTTTCATAAAAAATGGATCACCCTTAAACATCGCCTTAACTTCAACTTTTTCCAACTCCGCCAAACTTGAACGAATTTCTCTGAAATTTGGAAGATATGTCAGTTGTGCTTACTAATATCATTGTTGGAAATTTCAAGCATGAATATTGAGTTGTTTTCCTGTTATAGATAAAAAAGTAGTAGATAATTTGATCTTCATTTAGCAATGTTACACAAAATCATACCTCACTCTTATAAAATTACATTTGTTTCCTTTGTTACGTAATATGTTGGTCTACAAGCCAAAAGCTATCAAGCAAAACAAAAATAAAGAAAATCGGTCAATCAGAACCAGTATAGCACCATTATTCATCAACAATAATGTAACTGCTACATGTGATTAACTGGACTTCATGTTCCATAGCTTCCTGACTTCGTTGCGGTGGTGTTGGCAGCACTCCTGATTGATTTCAGCTAGAAATCTATCTCTTACCGGTTGAAAACAATACAAAGCACAAATGAACAATAACGAGATCGCATTCACAAAAGGCAAAGTGTCAGCCTTGCTAGAACTAGAGTTTTCTTTGCGAGCTACAAGCAAGCGACTAAATGTCCCTTACACAAATGTGCATCGATGGCATAATGATGATTTTCGACTCTGTCGTAAAGAGGGCTCTGGCCGTCCACGCAAAACATTCAAACGTAGAGACCGCCTAATTTTGAGATTTGTTAAAGTTGATCCAAGTCTCTCGTTAACTGAGATGGCTGCACTAGACTCGTCTATTTCTAAGTCCACTATTCGTAGAAGACTTATTGAGTCGAATTTCAAGAGCTGTAAGAGGCCCTCTCAGATCGAATTATCAGATCAGCATACAAAAAGACGTCTCAGATGGGCAATGAGTCATTGTCACTGGCGAAATCAATGGGATCGGGTTGTCTGGTCTGATGAGGCATCAGTCTGTCTGAAGGATAGTGATGATCGATTGAGATTATGGATAAAATCTGATCAGGAAATTCCGAGACATTTACATCGTCCCCGGGTACAAGGTGGTGCGACTCTACTGATTTGGGCTGGCATTTGGACCAATGGCCGCTCTGAACTTCACATACAGCAAGGAACCAGGAATTCTGAACGCTATGTGGATGTTTTACGAATGAACATTGGCCAAATGACAGATCAACTTGGTGATCCACCGACTTGGTTATTTATGGATGATAGTGTCACAGGAGTAGTAGAGTCAACTCATGCAAGTTTCAATTAGGGCTTAGGACATTATCTTGGCCAGCTCGTTCTCCTGATCTGAATCCCATAGAAAATGTATGGAGTATTCTAAAACGTAACGTTCGTCGTTCAATGCTACCTACAGATGGCGTATCACAACTTACGTCACTGTTAAAAAGGGAGTGGAGAAAGTTAGATCAGTCAAAAATCAACGATGTCATCGAATCAATGCCTAGACGTCATTGACAATAAGGGTAGGGCCACAAAATATTAGCTTCTTAAGAACCGTTAATGTATCATAGCTTATCAGATTATATAAGAACATTTAAATATATTAGGGACATGAAATAACATGAAAAATGCTTTCTGTATCATACTTATGTTTTATTTTGTCAAATTTTAGGATGATCCACTTTTTATGAAACGGACTGTAGTACATGCTGATAATCAAACGACAAATCTACATAAATATTATTTATAAAATCTAATCATTTCGATTTATTTCTATTTGTAAGAACATGGAATAGTAAAACATTCTAAGTCAACGCTGTCGATCCTCTCGAAATTGAGCTACCGCTACAGTTTTTTCAGGCTCCTAAAAGTAGTATGTATTCTGGCATGAAACTAGTATTCGAATTCCATAATTTACTCCTGTAGTGTTGTATTGTTTCACTTTGCAATAATTTCTAGATCACGAACAGGACTGCTTTTGTTTCGCTTGATTCGTAAATGTGTAAGAGCCCAACTGGAATATGCAGGCTCCTTTAAGTCTCAAGATCATTTGATTTGCATCAAAATATTTTCTTATTACGATACCCAGATTTATTATCCTTCACATCCTTAAAAGTATAAAAGATGTGTTTTCAGGTCGGGCCTATTTATGTTTAAAAATATCATTATTTTTAGCATGGTTCTACCCAGCTCGCTGGCCGCCCGGCCCACTTACGAGTCTGCATGTTTTAAGGATCCTTTAAAGTGCAAGTCAGATTGAAAAATGAGTCTCATGGATTTACATATGTGATGTCCATGGAAGCAAAATCAATGGTAATATTAAAAGGAACTCAATAAACTCGAAACTAATATCCAAATGAGAGGAACATGACAACTTTCAAAAATCTAGAATTGTCCAACCTTTCACCGCTGCTGCATTCGAATTTGATTATTTCACTACTAGGGCTACAGAGTGCGCTTTCCGTCCATTTCGTTTTAATGGCGGATGTTCTTAAAAGCTGCTTACTTGCTATTACTCACCGGAAAAACTGACTGCGTTTTTTGTGTTAACATTAAATTTTCCGCCGTTTTTCTTCTTCTCTAAGTAAGTGCACCCCACGTCTCTGCTACTGCACGAACGAGAGGTGTTTCACACGAACGAACGATATCTCAGCCTTAATTTGTGGTTTCCCTGAGAATTCGCTAGGTTTGCACTTACCATGCTGCTAATACTAAAGCTGAAATAAATTAACTAAAATTGAAGCTGCAACTTTTAGAGGAGTTTATTTGCCTCACTTTTTCAGAGGGAGACATTATGCAACACACTCTTCTGATCATTTCTTCCGATCAGCAATTCATAAAGCTAAATGAACATGATGAAAATCAGACAATCACAACCGTCATCCTGTCATCACGCTGCCTGCTTTTGGGATGAGCAACGGACCATCCAGTTGCAGTCAGTCAGTCAGATCAACACGGCAATAGCGGTGACAGGAAATTAGAAAACAATTGCAATTTCAAGCTCAAATTTTCATTCTGAAGTCTTTGAAAATCATTTGATATATAAATAGTGGCAAACAATCTAAGTATCCTACATGGAAGGAATTACTGCTTATCTTGAGAAATGTAATTGTGTAAAATGTAATTGAGAATTTTTAAAAATGTGCATTGATTCTGTACAGTTAAGGCACTTCTCCAATAAACAAACTTCACCCTTTATTCCTCTTTTACAGCAGTAGCAAACATCATGAGAGCGTTTCTTGAATCAAACAGTCCCATGACTTTTGCATGCAGTGGATTATCTTACACGATTACTACTAGGGCTGAAAGACACTCAAAAGAATAAAATATCATCAAAATACTATTGCTTTTGTTTACATTTAGCTGCCTTGGTATTTTGACAATTATTTACATAAACGGAGTATAAAAAATCTCTGATGAGTATGGCATGGGGACAAATTGATGTTAAACTTATATAGGAATGCATCAATCGGTAGGCCTTCCATCCATCATTTTTTATAGAATAATTATTTAGATAATTCGAGCAATTGCAACTTAGCTACAAAGATGCAACCAGAAGAAAAGACATTCATTCTCTTTTAAATTGACCACATGCAAACATAAAGCGAGATCGCATGTCGATTCGTTTATGGCAAAGGAAGGACTTGCAGTAGCGACTTGAGAAGGCGGGAAAACTCGTGCATAAAATTTGATTGCAAGTTTTTGATCTAGAGCAATCATAAAACGAGATAGCAACCATAGGAGCACCATAGGTAGCTGTCAGATTTTCTTGTCCTATGTCAATGATATTTGATCACAGAAAGCTATTTACAGCTCGATCTTATCTTTTACATGGATAAGTCTCTTTATTTGTAATTTATACAAGCACTGGTGTCAAGTGAAAATGGTTCTGATAATGCAATCCAAGGACAGGTTTCAAGATAAAATCAAAATAACGAAAACCTTTTCAGCAACATCTAAAACCTTTGTTTCTGTCAAAATTTTAAACAGAATTTTAATTGCCTCTGGCAGTTTATAAGCAAGCCTATTTAAGAGCCTATCCCCACGAACTGTGACCGGCTCTATTGATGCCGGCTACAATTTTAACCGATATTTAGGTTTTAGATGTTACTGAGTATGATTTTACTATCTAAATGTCTCAATTTTTTTGAGGTTCTCTAAGGGACAGCTTTGTCGTAATCGAGTTTCAGGGCCATTTTCACGATATTTGATGTTTGCATGGGTGTAGATAA
Organism: Prostheceraeus crozeri; assembly: GCA_907163375.1. Taxonomy (NCBI): domain Eukaryota; kingdom Metazoa; phylum Platyhelminthes; order Polycladida; family Euryleptidae; genus Prostheceraeus; species Prostheceraeus crozeri. The sequence continues at coordinate 124,663 of CAJQUW010003954.1, forward strand.
GATGAAATCACTAAGCGAATTTATCATCAGGTTAATCATCAATTGTTGCTCGTACTCTCTCTTGCTCCTCGTTTATTATCGGTTAGTCTCAAGGTTTGAAGGTGCGGCATTTGGGATCTGTCGATTCTCGTTCGGATGATCCAACAACAAATGGGACGAACAGTTTGAGTATTTGTACAAAAAATGTTGTCGTTCATTATCCTTAGTTAAACGCATTCGGTTTAATTGTGGTCAAAACAACATTGTTTGCAATGTTTGGCAGGCCTACATCGGTCTCGTTTTTTCGCAAATTTTTTTTGTCTCATAAAAGAAAACTTGAACGCTTAGATCATATTGTTCGCCAATGGGCAAATGTAGCACCGATGCATAGTTTTTTCCTTCATGCTTGATAATATTTGTATAAGACTTGTTCGTATAGTTTTACGTTTTTTCGGAGTGTCATCCCTTAGCACGGTGGGGTTGAACCAACTTTAAATCAACTTTTAGTGCCCATCAATCAAATTGATAAAATATTGATCCGTATTATCATAGAACATAAAAAATCGAAAAATAAAAAAATCGTTGCGGGAGATCGATAGATACACCCCCATCGACGTTAATCGATAATCGATCAATTGATCGATTTGTACAAATTTCTATTTTTAAGTGCCCAAACTCTATTGACATGTTTTTGACTATAATTCATGATTCTTAATTCGGTTATTATAACTTATAATGAAAGTTTTCGCCTGAAAAATCGAGGAAATCGATTAAATCAATAAATCGGTTATGATTGTTTAGTCGTTATTTATCATTACAGCAATATTGTACGTTTTACTGTAACAGCTTTCTGTTCACATGTTTCGTCATACCAATGTTTTTACGTTATTCATTTAATTAATCTATTCATCACCTAGCTTTAAGCATTCAGTAAAAAAAGTGTACGAGTTCATCCAAGATACATGATATTGTTGTGTCATTTTCACTTTTCGCATTTAGCTGATGACAATAAAACCTCAAAGCACTCATCAGCCTGTCCATTGATTTTCTGAAATACTTCACTGTTGATCTATGTGTTATGACAGACATTTAACCATAGATATCCTCCTGCAAAGGTTTGATACGCCAAACATATAATTGGCGAGCTTGTTGCTTCATTGTTGGTGAATTGTTGAGTGCATAGAAGTGGATAATATTACACTAGAATGGAAGTTTGATATCTTGCCAATGTACAATGATGGCACATGGAAAAATCTATGGTTTCTAGATCAGATTCGATCTAAAACATTGTATCATAGCATAGAAGTAGATAATAGTACACTAGAATGGAAGTTTGATATCTTGCCAATGTACAATGATGGCACATGGAAAAATCTATGGTTTGTAGATCAGATTCGATCTAAAACATTGTATCATAGTGAAACTATTTGCCAAGTTGGTTGTGGAAGTTGTTGACACCTAATTACAGGATTTTCATGGAGAGAATTGCAAGTGAGATGGCAGCATTGCTTCATGTGAATTAGCCTACTATTCCATGGATTAATATAATGTATCTATTTGTCACCAGTCACTGTCTATTTATTTTGTCTATCTCACTGTCTATCTATTTTGTCCATCAGTCACTGACAACAATTTTCCAATTTTTCAATATTGGAATGCGAATTAAAAATTGGTTCACAAAGTCATAATTGAAAGTGGTATGTGTGCTGTTTGTAGGAACATCTGAAGAATTCACAGATAGAAAGTCTACTTATTGGATAATTTCTTCTTCAAGCAGCTAAGAAACCTGGTACCTTTCTGGAATAAACACACTGAAAGTTTCTTTACCGACAATCATTTCTCAAATAAATGAAATGTCGCTGGAACTTTTCAATTTATCATTGAATGACACATGTGATATTTTGGAAGCTGATATTCGAATGCATGTAGAGATTTTGAAAATTATTCAAATTTAGTGAACAGGGGAACGCTTTAAAGTAAAATGAATACTCTAAGATTTCTTGGCCTCTGATTTCAAGCTGGAGTTATGCATGTTCTGTAAATCGACATTACAAGTTGCATAAGAGTCTGGTTATATTATTGATAGATTATCGGAGCGATATTTCAAAATGATGAACGTACAGAACGTTTAAAAGGATTTCCTTCTTTGTCATCCTGTCGGCGCAGCATTTTGTAAATTCACTATTACTTTTGAGTACATGGTCTTTGGACAAGGGCCAACAATCCAGATGAAGAATTGGCCAGATAAATATAAATGCCAATCAAAAAACATGGAAGCCAGATCGCACAAGTTGCATTTTGCCCCAACTAAGTTCCCCCGGCGTGGGCCATAATTTTCATGCAATTTCCATTCTAGGACTTTCTATGGTATTGTTAATTTCTATGGTTGAGTGTGACAATGCATGCAGTACTGATCGATTAATTAATTATGAACTTAGTTTCAGAGCGCGCGATTGACGCTCACGGAAGACACACAGTGTAGTGATATCAATCGTCTGTGGTAGTGATTAATGAAACATTGTATAAGTGGTGATAACATTATATTAGCTGCTTCGTCCACTCATTTCTTACCGAACGAATAATGCCACCAACACACGAACAATGTCGCAAGCGAGTTTGCCTTCTATGTTTTCCAAAAGCGAAGAAGGACAATAACACTTTTCGAGCTGCTACTCCAATACTGTGGAATAAAATGCAAAACTATGTGATTGAAGGACTGGATCCCAACGACGATAGACTACCGAACGTGTTATGCCCTACTTGTGTACGCACTCTGAATGACTTCGAAAATCCAAATAAGAGGACAAGAAAAGAAATACCCATCGCTGACCATTCACAACTATACCAGGTCTCAACTCGTGCTGCAGCGTCGTCTTCTCATTGTCTCTGCCACATTTGCAAGATTGCCCAGTCAGTTCCTTCACGACTTAGTGGCGCTCATGGTGCATCAGCTATGACTAATAATCCTCGAAGGAAAACTATCGACAGAGAATCAATGATGAGACCATACTTCGCCTTTGTGGAATTTGTTTCTCAGAGATTGGTCGAGGTCTCTCACATAATTGCAACAAGAGTTTTGAGTACTAAATTTGATAAGATACGAGAAGCGAAAAGATAAAAGCGTCAAAAAACTTTTTATAATAGCTATAGTGCACAATGTTCCCGAAAACTACGTGAACTGCAAATTGATTTGGCACAAACTCGACATGAATTCCTGTTTCATTTGTCCGAAATGGACTGTCGCCGGTGATTTGAAGATAATCAATATCCTACTTGGACTCATGAGTTATGGATCAAAACACCCATGTGCGTGGTGCGATGTATCAAAAGAAAATTTGAGAAAGAACTTGCGAGGTACTTCAAGAACATTTGGCAGCCTAAAGGAACTCTTTTGGAGCTGGTACAGATCAGGTAGTAACAAAACCGCAGCAAAGAATCATGGTAATGTCGTACATCCGCATGCTATTTCGTTGGATCCAGAAATCCGTGTCCTTGATGTATTTCCGCCACCTGAACTCCACCTCCTCATCGGCCCTGTTACTCTGATGTACAAGGGACTTCAAGTATTGTGGAAACATGGAACAGATGAATGGGCGCGTCGCAGTAATGGTCAACTACAAGAACGCCAAGGTGGAATTTTCAGTGGAAATGCATGTATGACATTGTTAGAGAATACTGATGTGCTCAAAGATTTGAACTGTCCTCATGCAAATTACATAGTTGCATTTGAAACTTTCAGAGCTGTCGTGAAAGCATGTCATGGAAATCGCATGGATAGTGACACAATTACAGGAGGATTAATTTTGCAGCAACCTAATGCATCAGATCTCATATTATGAAAATATTCCTCATGTTTGTGGACCTTCGGTAGTCCATGCATAAAGGGTAGTAATTCGCATTGAAAGTTTGTAAAAAAAATTGTATTCCCTTTATCAAATGGTGATTTGAATTCATTACATAAGTGCTTGATTTGATTCATGGTTGTATTGCATCAGTATTTAGTGTCAAATGTTCTTCAGTCATTCTTTTATGATAAAAGGAATAATCCATTATTGCAAAAAGTTCACCCTTATCAACTTTAGAATTTTTTTTATTATTATTATTAAATTATTTTTTCGCACAAGAACTAATACTATGGATTAATCTATATGGAGCTCAAAAATCTGATTATTTTGTTCCTCAATGAGATTTATGATATGATTAAGAAAACTGTTGCTACCTTTCGGAGAAGTGAAATCAGATTCCTATTTCAGATTAAGCTCTTCCGTCTTTTGCCAAAATAATCTGCAATCTCAATTTTCTGCAGAAGTCTCGGGTATCTTTTTGTAATTCGATGACATTACTCATAATAATGGGCGCAAACTTTGTCCCTTTAGTTTAAAGATTCCTAGCGTTACCATCTAAATCATTTGAAGATAAATTTACTGTAGAGACATAATCTACTCTAAAAAGGAGAAAAGCTCCCGGACTGATAACGCTCAAGAGACTTCATGTTCTCCCTCCAATTTGCTTCTTCAGTGAGATTACTCCAATTATGCAAGCAATCTCTAGAATATGGAGTATATCGATGCCTTCGATCGACTTTCATTGACATTTCATACCAAACAAGTCAACGAATTGAAGTATTCAGTGAAGGATTTCACAGATTGGAAAATCTGAACATAACGCGAAAAATACATGTCATTATACATCATGTTTATGATTTCTGCCGCAACCAAAATTCAGGACTTGGTAAGTGGTCCGAGCAAGCTTCGGAAGCTGTTCACGCAGACTTCGAGTTATCGTCATGGAGCAATAACAAAGTCAGTTCGTTGAATCCTCGTTTTGGCGAGCAACTGTTGCATGCTGTTACAGAGTATGCAAGCAAACACGTTTAAAAACATATAATTCAAGGTTTCAAAAAATGATTTTTTTATGGAAAATCATTGTTCTTAATGTTAAGGAGAGAATATTTTGAAACTATACTTCTTATTTGAATAATACTTTTAGCCTTTTTTAAATACCATAGTTTGTTTCCATAATGTAACAACGAGAATGATTTAACATATAATACAAAATATCTAACAACCTAATGATATATGCATGCCCACATAAATTTAAATTCCTGCGGACGATACTGAATTTCATTGCTAAATTAAATATTCATTTATAAAAATCTATCAAAATATCTTAAATTAACATAAAACCTACTCGATATAACATTTAAATCAAGTTTATAGACTAAAATCAATACTTGCACTGCATGAATTATTCTTTGATTAATCATATATATAATTCCATAGAAACTGCTTGTAAATCTTAATATAATCAAAACTATAGGTGAGTACAAATCGAAACCAAATAAAAGATAATGAATGGATTAATCAAATGAATGACGTAAAATCATTGTTATGAGGAAATATGACCAAAACAATCTGTTACAGTAAAACCTGGTAAAACGTATACCTACAGTCCGTAATGATAAATAACGACTAAACAATCATAACCGATTTACATGTATTGATTTAATCGATTTCCTCGATTTTTCAGGCGAAAACTTTCATTATAGGTTATAATAACCGAATTAAGAATCATGAATTATAGTCAAAAACATGTCAATAGAGTTTGGGCACTTAAAAGTGAAAATTTGTAAAATTCAATCAATTGATCAATTATCGATGAATGTCGATTACGCTTATCTATCGATCTCCGGCAATGATTTTCTATATTTTTCGATTTTCTATGTTCTGTGATATCACGGATCAATATTCTATCAATTTTATTGATGGGCACTTAAAAATAGAAATTTGTATAAATTGATCAATTGATCGATTATCGATTAACGTCGATGGGGGTGTATCTATCGATCTCCGGCAACGATTTTTTTTATTTTTCGATTTTTTATGTTCTATGATAATGGGGATCAATATTTTATCAATTTGATTGATGGGCACTAAAAGTTGATTTAAAGTTGGTTCAACCCCACCGTGTTAGCGAAGTTTTTTATTGTGCTACCCACGAATTCTCAAACCAGCGGTCAAAGAAAACTATTGCGCCATCACCGGAAACTTTCTGCATATATATGGGCAATTCCATGCGAGTGTCAACATTTGGATAATTTTTCTGAAGAACCTAGGAGCTTACCTTTGATTGCACAAACATCATCCTTGGCACTTATATTTTCCAAAAAATCATTCAATTTACCACGGAAATTTGACTTTCATTACAAAAAATTTAATTAAGTACATACTGTAATAAAAACAGAAAAAAATAAAAAATTATAATTTCTAAAATTTTTTCTTTAGTGTACTAATTTATTTCTAATTTATTCAAATATAGCAGATGTTTGCTACTTAATCGAGTCAAAAGTCGAGCACTTATTTTAAAACAATCTCACTTTCTTTTATTTAGTGAAAAAATTCACATGCAGATCTGAACTTTCATTCGCAACGCCGTAACTTTGTAATAAAATGTTTTTTCGCGCACTATAGCTAACTTTTTGTGTCTTTCCGACGATGTACTCTTCAGTTTGACCACAAGCTTGATTGGAATCCATTCAGAGACAATAAGAAATAGCATTACTTCTGATGAAAAACTAAGTTCCAATTTCATGAAATGCGTGCGAAATAACGTCGTAACGCGTGAAATTGTCTATATACCGGGTGTTTCATATGTCTCTGTCTCTGGCATCTCTTGTCTAGTCTCCGTTTGTAGAATGTTACACCTATTTATATGAAAGGTAAAAAAACTTTCAAATATGATTTTTAAGAAGACTTTTCTTTTTAAATGATTAATAAAACAATATTGCGCTTGGATTTGCAAAGACAGTTGTTTTTTCGGATGAATGCAGCTTTCATTTGAACGGAAATGTGAATCGGCATAATATGTTTTATTATTCAAAGAAAAACGAACATCTTACCATCGTCCGTCCACTAAAATCTGAAGCAATTACAGTGTGGGCAGCAGTTTCTCATTATCATGGTCTAACCTACGTCATCATGGACCAAAATTCTGAAAGATACCTGCAAATTCTGTCCATAAAAGTCGCTCCTTTCATTCGCCGGAATGAAATCTACCAACAGGATGGGGCACCACCTCACTTTAGTCTCCTTGCAAGAAATTAGCTCAATGAGCACCTTCATGGACGTTGGATTGGGAGACGTGGATTTCACGAATGGCCGCCCAGATCTCCGGACCTGACTATTTGCGACTTCTAGTTGTGGTCTTACGTCAAAGAAAATGTTTACCGAAACAGGCCAACGTCATTACAGGAAATGAGACTTTCAATTGAGGACATACTGACAAACATTCCAAATGACATTATCAAAGTGTTATCCTCAATTCGTGCGGCGCTGTGAGATGTGCATTCAAGAAGAAGGACGTCATATTGAACACAAAGTGTAATACGTGTATTCATTTATTTTTTCAATGCTTGTCCAAATAAATAGAATTTTTCATTCATTAAAATCTTTTACGGTCTTAAAAATAGGCAAAGGATTTGGTGTAATACGTGTACTAATTCTTTAATCATTTGAAAAAAAGAGAGACTTCAGAAAAAATCACCATTTAAAAATATTTTTCCTTTCACATGAATAGTTGCAACTTTCTGCAAACGGAGACAAGGCAGAAGCAACAAGAAACAGATACAGAAACAGAGATATATGAAACACCCTGTATATAATTCCTTTGTAAAATTTTCTAAATTTACATGATGTTGTGAAGCATTTTATGACACATACCGCTCGTTGTATTGGTAAATAAAGTGTCATTATCATTATCATGAGTGCGCCTCCTCCACAACGTTCAGTCTTGCGCAAGTCGAGGGTTGGGATGCAGGAGCTTCTTATCCTTCCGGACATTCTGCATCCACTTTTTTCTTTGACCGCCTTTGATGTTCGGACCCGGTATCTCAGTATCGATTACTCTTCTCGGACACTTGCAGCTAGACATTCTTTGGAGGCAACCGTACTACCTTAAGCGATTTTGTCGCAACTCGGCATCCAAATTGTTCAGGCCAAGCATCCTCCGTATGTCGCACATCGACCGTCGCTCATAAAGTCGCTCTTGGTGAGACGTGCGAGATCTTCTGCTTTGATAGACCATGTCTCCGAAGAATACAACAGTACGCTTATTATGCATGCTTTGTAAGCATGACCCCTACGTTTGACAGAAGTCCCTTTATTCGTCAGGACTGGCAACAGATCATGGAAATTCTTCCAAGCGCTTCATATACGGGCAGCTACCGCCCCACCACAGCCTCCGGGTCTCCCAAGCACATCACCCAAATAACATAGCCAATTTTGGTCAATTATTGCCTTATAGACTCTCATTTCTTATGCATGTCAACACAATTTGACTCAATAAAAGATCATAGAAAACGACGCCTTAAAGTGTCCCTTTCCCGAGTCAGGTATCTTTAAAATACAAGGAAAACATCACAAATCTCTCCCGAAATATATACAATGCCGAATAAACACAAAGGTTTAAGTAAAATATAATAAAGGTTTCGCGTCCAAACGCTTGGTCACTGCCTTGCTAAATGATTCTAACAGCAGGTGCAACAACACCCTCGTGACGCCTGTTCAACTCTGGCTTACGAAAATCGATCAAACGAGATTCCATCAAACTTGTCTCAATCGGATCATGCACACACTTTAAAAGCTCTCTATGTTGGTACACGGGTTGCAAAAGTTTATATGATCGCTCAAGGCGCTATGATCTCAACAACCCAGTAGGTGTTGTTGCACCTACTGTTAAAATCATTTAGTAAGGCAGTGACCAAGCGTCTGGACGCGAAACCATTGCCGATTTTACCTGTATTATATTTTACTTAAACCTTTATGTTTATTCGGCAATATATATATTTCGGGAGAGATTTGTGACGTTTTCTTTGTATTCATTATGCGCCTACCGCCTCAAGCCATTACATGTCTTTTAAATACTGAAGCGCTGCATTCGAAGAACTAAAACAAACTTCCGGACTTGACTTCCTAACATGAGCGATGAGAATTAAAGAATGGCAAGAGTCAAATAGAAAAATAAACGAACGAGCAGGTACAAAATATGGCTGAATGAAACGGAATTAAAAAAAAGCGGTTTTAGTGCTTCCAAACAGTGTTCTTTGTCATTTTCAACTATTTTTGAGAGGCGGAGGGATCCAGTTGCAGGTGATCTTCTTAATTGCAGAAAAGTGATGAAGTTTGCAAGAAGTCAGACTTTTTAGATTAACGCAAGTCTGTGAAATTGCCATGATCATGGGTGGTGGATGCTGGTCGAAAACTTCCGACTTCTTGTAAACTTCATTACACTAGATTGCAATAAAAAGATCACCCAGATTTGAATTTTAATGATGCCTTAAATTCATACGATGATTATCATTAGATTAACATGCATTTTATCAATTCAGACAAAAAAAATCTAGCCTGCTGGCGTCTGTAGACACATTAATATAAAGCTGTAAGGAAAAGGAGCATAATTCGATGGCTTCATTGCTTGCCATGTTAATCAGACACGTGGATCGAGCGGCGCTCGTAGAGTCACAAGGGGACGGCGAGTACAAACCACTTTGTCTCAACATCTGAGGCTCCAATATACGTACAAGGATGCCGGTATCTGTCAACGCTAATTGATGAACGGATTAGATGATATTTAGCAAATTTATTTGACGTAAAAACCGGTGAACACAAATTCACATGATGGACATTTAAGAAGCTATTTGTCGCAATTGACATGCTGCAGAAAATATCTGTAGTAAACATATAATATACACCCGTACCAACCTGAGGGTAAAAAGGCCTTATCTATCTTCCTTAGTGCTTAAAAAGATCAAAAGAATCAAATCAAAGCTGCATTAGAATAAAACTTTCATGTGTCCGATTGGCACAATGCTTTTACGAAAGAAAGAAATTTTGATATAGAATTTGAAAATGCAATGCAAAAATATATATAAAAATCATGAGTTTAAAATATAACTATTATAGAACATTCATTTATATTTTACATATTCATATCAATTTTAAATTTTTCTAGCATATATTTATTATTAGAAACACATTAAATTTCGTATATTTCACACAAATGAAGGAATTTTATTGTAAAAATATGTGGGTTGAAATTGAAAAACACAAATTTTCAAATTGTCTTCTAAACAAAGTGATCTTAGCATTGTTAAAAATATTTCAAAATCATTCAATGAAAAATGCATCTATTACATGCGAATAGTCCTACCGTGCAATTACTGTTCATTCCTTTAGAACAATCAACTGAACAAGATGGAGCATAAGATTGAATATTCATACTGTTCACATCAATATACATTGTTGTTCACATTTCATTATAAAGTGAAGGCCTACAGTGGTTGAACAGCGTAAAATATGCAGATGCCTAATTCAGAAGCATCATGTCTGATGTACAGAGTTTTATCAATGTGTACATTGTGATTGATTGCCCATTAATTAGCATATATTCCAACAATAAGTTGAGAATATTACACTCCTCGGAGTCACTGTCTCCAACAACTCAAAGTGGAACGTACATGTCAGCAAGCTTGTCAAAAAAGCGTCGAAGCGAATTTTTCATTATTCGAAATTTACGCCGGTCAGGATGTCCAGTTAATGGAATGATCACTTCGAATAATGCTTTCATCCATTCCGTCTTAACATACGCATTTCCTTCTTTCTGTAACATCTCAACGTTTTTATTAAATGTATTGATGCGAGTTGAGCGACTGTTTCGGATAATTGGTGCTGATACTAGTCCAGGCAATCTACAGCGAATTACACTTCAACCCGCCATTTGATGTAAAACTCGTAGATTTGTAGCTCAACTTGCATAAATCTGCAACTGCAGATAGATAGAAGTATTCTTGAACTAATGACTAAGAAATCAAGCCGCTTGTAAAGGACATAATTCAGAGAACATACCTGGTATTGGTGAGAGCCATGTGGAGGGTAAATGCAACAAGTGAGACAAAGGTGCAGCGCTTCATTTTGATTGGCTGTTGCTATCTTTATCAGCGACTTCATTGGAATAAGCGTGTTTTTATATTTAGAAAAGAATCTTGACTTCAAGTGGAAACTTCAGGTTGTTCCACTAACTAAATTTTCATAGATTTTTGATATGTTGATAAGGAATTTTTTCTCTACAAGATGAGCCCACTCATGAAACTATTGCAATTTGTGGTCGGTTAAAACATGTATTGACCGGACTATATACCGGATGATGACCTTATGAGTGTTTTAGCTACGTCAGGCGACCACTGTTAATCACAGTCAACACTTTTATTCACAGGGCATCTCGTCTATATATTCGACTTCTGCACGAACAGTTCGTTTCAAGAACATTTTCATAAAATTTTGTAAACAGTTTTTATGTCACTTTTATCAGTTTTCTCCATTCCTGCTTCCTTTAGCTTATTGACATCGATTTATTGATATTTTGTAATGTACTCTCAAAGTTCAACATAGAGACAATAAAGATACTTATTATTATTATTTTTTGGTCACGACCGTTATTAATTTTTTTGCTCAGTGTCACTATTTTTACTTACAATCTAGACCTCGGAGTCCTACCAAGACTCACGGAGATTCAGTGTCAATCTAAGGATGTGGGCACTACCAAGGAGTGCTGCTTTGTCCAGTTGCGGTCTATGGTGGTCGCCTGGGAGTTCCGCTAAGTACACATCCAGTCTGGGAGTATGGGCACCTAATGCCCCAATCACAATCCGAACAACTTCTGTATTGTGTTCCACAGTCGCTTGATTTCAAGGCGTATGTCTTGGTATTTCGATATATTTTCTTTCTCTTTATCGGCCATGTTTCTGTTATCAGGCACTGCTACATCCACAATCAATGTCTTCTTTGTTCAGAATCACTATATCAGGTCTTCTTGCTTGTATCCTGCGATCCGTTTGAATCTCGAAGTCCCACAAAATCATAGCTGCTTCATTTTCGGTAACTGCTTGTGGTACATGCTTCCAGTATGTCTCATGTGTTTCAAATCCATACTTCTCTGCAGATATTTCAGTGCAAGCATTTAGCAACTTCGTCGTGTGTTTTCAAGTACTCAGAGCCTGCAATTTAGTTGCAGCCTATGCTTATTATTATTATTATGAAATAAAGTTAAATTTAATTGAACGAATAGAATTTGATATTGTTGAAGTCGATTCTAATCATTTTCCACTGACAATTTGTGAAGCATGTTGTCATGTTGAGAAAACAGCATCATTCAGACAAATCATTGTATTATCTCGGGACATGTACAATTTTATATACAGATGTGCAGGGTTGAATTTCAAAGTCAGTATTGCATAAACCACAGAAAACCACAGTCTCAGGAGATTTCGGTTTCCATCTCTGAGTTGATTAGGACAACACAGCACTAATGAGATACTGTGAAGTGTTAAGATATCGTGATCTCTATCGGCTTCTACCAGTGATATGATGATTTTATATTCACTAGAAAATGGAAGGAACTAAGCTGCATCAAACTACAACACTTCTGACTTTCCACGTCAACTAGGCCAAGATGACGAAAATGCTGGGTCATATGCTAAAGATATGCACATACATCGTTCTGTACTCAACAGCTCACTTTCCTAGTATGCAACAGAAACTCCAGCATTCGAGCGAGGGATAGCTGCTGTTTTCTTTTAGAAAAACTAAAATGTGTAGCATAATGAAAGATCTCGGTTTACGTTTCAGCACATGTTACCATTTCAAGTATTGCACTATTGCACTGGATACATGTACACAGTATATTCATTGAGCAGAATTTTGAGTGCATTGTATCTGGTTGAAACAAAATTGAAGGAATGAAACTGTCAAAGAAGTCGACATTAAAATGTCATGGCTTGTGACATGACCAATATAGTTATGTTCGAGCATTATTTAGGTATAACATCAAACATTCATTTGATTACCGATTACAGATTAATCATTCATTAGTGATATGATTTTCTTGAATTTTATGAAGTTATCAAATAGCAGCTACTCTTTTCGAAAGTATATTTGAGAATTTTAATTACTATGAAATATTTCAATGGCCATGCGTAAATAATTGTTGTCATATTTAAATATGGTTGTGGTTCACCTCATAGACAGGTCGTTTCATCAATGGCCAGAGACAGAAGACATTAGAGTCCCTGATAAAGCTCAAGGACATAATAGCTTATTGTCTTTGAATTATTGAGTTAATTTGTGTCTTTAACTAAACCATCTATGGAATGAATGCATGATGCTCTTGAGCGAATATCATCCACCTGTCGATGAAATGGGCCAATACAGTGTCGATGAAGTGAATCACCACCTTAACGATCCAGGATTCATACATTCTACTAAAAAATCCATGTCAAAGTTTATGCTGACTAAAATTTCAGTAGAGCACAAGGTCGTAATCAAATGGGAAGTCGATCAAAAATTCAATCAGATCTGAAATGATTTTCTATTACCTTTCTAACTTATTGGTCGTGTTCATTCAAAGTATCAAGACAATGATAAAACTATAGTTTTGTGTCACTTTATTGGTTGCAACATTCACGCAATGCAGAAATACGGATGCAGATACTTAGTACATAGGAGGATCTGTTTTTTTTGTTCGTGTCATCGGATCCGGGTTGCTGTTTCTCTGATCTTGATATGAAACATCATCTTGTGAGTACTATCAGGGACTTCTATGATCAATAAGATCTCCCTGGTACTGTCAATTTAGATACTATGAGAATGGATAATTTTTCAAATCATCATGTCCCTATATATGTGTATGTCCTTCATCTATGTCTATGCTCCAACATGGAGCGGATATAGGATATTAAAGTTTATAGGTTCTGAAAAGTTGACTTATGATGCAAGTTTCTACATGTATATAAAAGCGACTCTTTCAGCCCATAAACTCCATTGTTCAGAGGATCCTCCATTCTGTCATAGATGTACAACACTAAAAAGTTGCAGAGTTTACAATTAGTTTGCCTAGAAACTTTTTAAAGTATTGTAGCGCCTTTTCATAGTTGAATTATGTTGATAACACTTAAGTCAAAGTCGACATCGAGGCCAAATGAAAGCATAAGGGTAGAACTAAATGGAGGTGCCGTTTTCTTGCTAACTCTGACGTCATCGGCCAAAGAGTCAGAGAAATGAAAGCAAACTTAGTGTGGAACCAACAATTTCTTAGTTTTCGCTCATTTTCTGCATCTAAAAGCTATACGAAACTTTCGATTGCCTTTGTGTTTGATGGCATGAAGATTTGGATTTTGATAATTTAATCTATTCATATTTTCATCCATTATCATATGAAATATCATCAGAAGAAGATGCATTTTGATCAAATTACGATTGTGATGAATTTATTGATTCTTAATTGACATTTGATCAAACACATGAATAAATCCCATCATCTATAAGAGCCATCATGATATTTAGGATAAAGTGAATAAAATGTGCATTTTTTGTCTTAATTTCAAAGGCAAAAATGCAGGGAACTAATTTATCTACTCACATGGTGTCGCATTTGCTTCTGTGACACGTTGGCTATGCAACAGGGAAGTGGTTGAATCGGCGTTGTATGCTCCTGATGCAATGAACATGACAAATAAGGTAGGAATTCCAGAAACTTCATTAAATCATTTCTTATTTGGGATGAATTTTTTGATTGAATCCTCATTAATACAAGTGCATGTTTCAGGATAAAAAATTAACTGAGAAACATTGACCATGTAGGAATAATACATAGTAATACTCGCGCATAGCTCTTATTTAAGTATCCGCTTATCGTAGAACATAAAAGAACACCCTAATAAATGTTTGGAATTGTACATTCTTGAGTCTACATTATCTTCGAGGTCTTTTTATATTAAACTGTTCAATCTTCCAGATGACAATGACACACTACGGCAGTATACACTATCACTACAATATGAAGTGATGAATTATGGCGATTATCCCGTAAATTAGTAAAATTGTTCACCAATTAAATTCCGGGATTTATCAGCCAGTAAAAACGAAAGGAGAATAGAAACTTCTCTTATTTCCCTCTATGATGACTCAACACAACGAAAATCCAACGATCTGAATCAGGGCTTCCGTTCAAGGTCAGGATTAGTTAATCAGAAACGATGGCAACAACTGAATCATCGATCAAATTGTGACTTTGGCCTTATCAAGTCTTAATGGGCGCAATGGCGGAAACATTGTCTCATCAGCAGTTCTTGCAGTGCATTGACTAGTGTTTGATGACACTGGTGACAAGTCAACCATTTCGTTCGTCGTCGATTCCGGAACAATTTCTCTTTCAGGACTTTCATCGCCACAGTCGTTATCATTTTCATCTCTCCATGGATTCCCCAAAGCCTGTTCTCCGTCGGACATGCAAGTAGTTTCATTGGTACTGAGACTGTGTACGCTTGTGGCCAGTGGCGTGTCATCATGGTTAGAATCAGTGGTGCAGTCACCGCTCCTCAGCCAATGCCAGCCAAGTCGAGTATCATCAGAGGCGAATGTGAGGTCCTTTGCGCGCTCATTGGCTAGGGGGTATGCATCGACGAAACTGAGAGCTTGAGAAAGGCTATCTGCGGACATTTCCTTATGACCACTGTCTGGACTGTCATGATGTGATGAACGAGGAGCTGTAGTGAAAGCTGATGAAGCGACGGGTACTGTGGAAGCCAACTTGTTCTGGTACATGGAAGAAAGGGTAGATCGGAGTCCGAGAGGAGATGGTTGCAAGGAATTGCGCTCTGTCAAGCCTCTCAATGTCAATGAGGAAGACGGTGGTGATGCTGGAGGCATTCCGTCCAATATTGTCTGGAAAGTAAATGAAATAAATGGAGGACTTGGATTTGTTCATCAGATTTACTAATCTATTCACTCATGAACTCAGATCTGAAGTCAAAGATTAGAGCGGAGTTGATCCTATCACAAGAAACAGGTGATTGCAAACCATATAGTCTTTTACTTAAGGCTTTTGCAGCGATCAGGATTGCTACAAAATCAGTGATCATATGAGATTCAGGTTATTTGAATCTCAAAATTCAATGGAATTAATGACAGATAACGTAAGATAAGGGAAGGAACGCTGCCTGGCAAAGCTAGTTCGCGTGTACCTGTGGATGCAGGTATTTGGACAGAATATGAAGATCAGTAATTAAGAAAAAGACCTATCTGCCGTAAATCGTCTATTGAATTTTCACGACGTGTCGCAGGTCCTACTGCGTCGTCAGGCAATAGTTACAAGTCATATTAGAACAAGAAGACGTCTTGAGGATTACATACAGGATCATGTTCCGACGTGGCTGTCGAATGTGTTGAAATGTCCTCCTCGTTCAACTAGAATTCCGTCAAGTGCAGTAACTCGCCACTTGCAAATTCGTAATTGTCCCGCCGATGTTGCAAGAACTTGCTTTAAAGTTATATACCGCTCTAATCATGATTTCATTTTACTCATTTTGGAGGCTCTTGGTATGAAGTATTCAACTCCAAATTTGTGTGTTCAAAAGGAGCATGTCATCGCATCTCGTCTTACCGTGGTGATATTTTCCTTCTTTGTATATTCCTTTTTATCCCAAACTACTCATTTCAATTGTGCAGTGCCACGCATGGCGTTCCTTCCTTTATCTTACGTTATCTGTCCATTTCCAATGTAAACTGTCACCAGTGGCGTCTTCTCCGTACCTGCGAGGCCTTCGGCGCATCCTCAAAAATTATTTAACAACATTTATAAAAATGAAAAGTGTCATCATTCATTTAAATTCGATAGGATCTCATGATAGCTGTGCACAGCTTTCCGTCTCAAAATCAGACGCTCAACCTCAAGAGTGAACAGTTTTGCAGCACGTGCTTGAATCACAGCTGTTTTCTTCGAACTAGATACACAAGCTAGTCGTGTGTTCAGACGGAGCACTGATGTTCAGACACCGAAAGAGAGTTCTGTGCGTGTGAGGCAGTAAGCGCACGCGCCAGCGGCAATATTTGGCTTTCCCGATAGACATAATGAAATTCTACGCAATTCTTGATCGAGGCGCGGTGGCTAAATATAGTAAGGGAAGCGCAACACAATTGTTCCTAGCTTCGCTTAATGTGAGAGATGCCAGGCGGTCAAGCAACATGAACAATCACTTCTCTGTGCACATTCACTTGGCCTTAAAAATGTTCGTGAAATTGTTATTAAAAATTCAGCTCTTATGAAAATTAATGTACCATAAAAGTGCTTTGTATAAAAATACAGATTGTTTCATAAAAAATGGATCACCCTTAAACATCGCCTTAGCTTCACCTTTGTCTAACTCCGCCAAAAACTGACGAATTCTCTGAAATTTGGAAGTAGATATGTTGCGCTTATTAATATCATTGTTCATTGTTGGAAATTTCAAATGAGATATTTGTTGTTTATAGATAAAAAAAAAAAAAAAAAGTAGTAATTTGATCTTCATTTTTAATGTTACACAAAATCATACACTTATTAAAATAAATTTTTTTTTTCCTTTTTTAATATATTTTATTATGTTGTTCTACAGTAAAAAAAGCTAAAAAGAAGAAAAAAAATATAAAAAAAATCGGTCAATCATCGGTCATAGCAAGCCAGTATTTCACATTATTCATCAACAATAATGTAATGATGATGCTTCCATACTTCCATCGCTTCCTTCTTGTTCCTTAGTTTCTATGGGTGTTGGCAGCTGTTGGATTGCTAAAATCTATCTCTTACTAGACAACCGGTTGAAAACAAATGAAAGCACAAATGAACAATAACGAGATCGCATTCACAAAAGGCACAAGTACCTAAGCGATTTGCAATCAAGCGACAAGCAGCAATACAAGCAATGGACTAAATGGTGTAATGATGAATGTGCATCGATGGATTTTTGATGATTTGTCGCTCTGCCACTGGCCGTCACGCAAACAAAAAACGAACCCTTTGAGAACGATTTTGAGTTTTGTTTTGAGTCTGTCGTTAACTGATATGGCTGCACTATACTCACCTATATCTTGCACTATCCTAGTCTATTCACATACAGCACAGAACCATGATTCTGAAGGAAAACAGGAACATGTGAATGACGATTGAATGTTGGCACAGATCAAAGGAACATCCATCTATTGGATCTTTCGGTGATGTTATTTATGGGTTATAAATGGGAGTGAGTAAGTTCAACTTAGAGTAGAGTTCAATAAGGGCTTATGGGTAATCTCATTAGGGCTTCGTTCACATGAACTTGGCCCAAATAGAATCCCCTGAATAATTCTAAGAGTAAATGTTTAAGTATTCACGTTCACACGTCTATTGTTCTCGCTACCAAAGTCACGAATCAAACATTACGTCAAAGTTAAAAAGAGAGAAAGATCAAAAGATCAGTCAAAAATCAACGATATCATCGAAATCAATGCCTAGGCGAATTGGTAGACAATTTGAATATGGGTAGGGTAATCAACCATATCATAGCTATCATTGCTTTATCAGACTATATATACTAGAAATAAAAATATAATCATTTAATAAATTTCTGTATGCTTTTTATTTTTTATTGTATCATTTTTTATTTTTTTAGGATTTTTATGATTTTACTGTAGTATTCCAATGCCGAGTGAAGGCCTATGGTCAGGGAGCACGCGAAGCCACTGACTGTCACACTTGTGAACAACATTAAGGGTATAAAGTTATATCAACGTCCACCGCTGTTGTGAATTCATTCCAGTGTAGCATTTACGAAGAGCTGGCGAAACATGTCGTGCTGATAAACAAACTACAAAATGAAAGCGGCCCTTATTGATCACTACAATATCAAAGGGATCAAACTTCTTTAATGAATTAATGACGATGAAACTGGATGGAAATCAGGTATAAATAAGATATTTATTGACTTCTTTTGCTGAAATTCAGCATAACATATATCAAATGCTACCAGAGTCAGTCATGCAAATGAAAGAAAATTTTTATGACTTTATCACACTCAAAAGGCTGCTAAATTAATACATTCATCATTATTACATGTTTCATTGGTGAATTTTTCAAATTGATACTCAGGATTCCCTGTTGAATGTCAATCTTTCACGACAGCAGAACAACGAAGAACGAAGGCGGACCTCAAACATCACGGTGCTCCCGAGACAGAGATAATTGAAAAAAATTCACCGGTATTTTCGAACTGACCATGGTCCAAGTATCACTGAATCGATACTCCACAAAGTTAGCTTTGAAGGATTAGCGAATGCATGCCAATTTTTCAAAATGGCGGATATTGATCATTTTGAAATACTAATAAATTCAGATGATGGTCCATCGTGTCCTCACTTTTCCACGCATAGGCCTATACTAGAAATTCACAGTAAAACTGGTCAAAATATTTTCAAAGATTAGTGTACAAAAGAACAGTTACCAGTCATTGAGAGAGTTCTGATACGTGATTGAGCCAGCTCAGTAGCATGTTCAAAGACGCACAAAGATGTAGTCACTATCTTTCAATTTTTTCTATTTCTGTTCCTTCATCTCAAGCAAATATCTCCAACTTCAATAATTGATGGACGGGTGTCAGCTACCATCAAAGTCAAAATGTTGAATGAATTGTTTCTTCAGAAGAAATCAATGCTGCTGGAAATCTTTCCCCTTATTCAAACACAATTACTAAATCATCCGGTCTTGACAGGATAAATTGAAGCAGCCAGACAATTTCATTTTCATAACAATTTCAGATCATGTTATCATAGCAAAGAAATCCCTTATCGGCGCAAAATGTAGCCGAGCGGTTTACTTTGCTCAGTTATCCGTGAATTGGACAGCAGTTATATACTTTTGTTGACAAATACACAAATAACATCAACATTATATTCTGTTATTCTAACTTTGAGATGCAAATCCGTTAACACTGTTTTCATTTCGACCGTAGGGTACACTGTAAACTGTAAGCAGCCACTTATCAGACAATTTATCAGACAAATCAGTATTTTGACTGATGCTAATTATTACCAGACAATTTTGTCTCATCGCACGGACTATTTTATATTATTGCGTTTACTGCATATCATACTAATTATGACTAATATACATGTGTAGACCTTTATCAAAATTGGATGGTATCCTTGACAATTTTCAACAATAAGAATATCCACTTTTAAACATAGAGTAAGTACGGTACAATGACAACAAAGGTCTGCCGCAGTACATTGAATATCTGAAGAGAATGACAACTATTAAGTCAATACAAGACACCAACACCCTTGATTCCCTGACCGCACTCGCCCGACCTAGGAATCGAACCGAAGTCCGCGGTGGAGATAAGTTCGCACCTTCTTTACTAGGCCACGCTGACGGTTCAAAGGGTATGCGAGTGAAGGCAGAAGTCATCTCCAAGTGATTCCGCGGTTTGTTGTCAACCGACTGTGTGACGTAGTATGCTGTCTCGCTACAGCATGAGTGCTGGTAGCATTCTGTCAGACAGGACAATAAGCTGTCAATAAACAAACATTACCTCTCCAAGGCTGTCATGACACGGAGGATCTGTAAAATACCATCATTCCTTCCGCATTACTGGCAGGATCAGTCAATTCCGTGGCAATTTCTTTATAACCGCAAACATTTGCATATCTCACATTTGCATATCAATACCCAACAGTATTCACCTCGAGTTCATTTAATAATATCGAAAGTTCATACACTTTGGGGATTTAGTAAATGCGGAGTTGCCACTCTGCCTAATGTACTTACTCAATGGTTTTAAATAAGCAGGGTTCTTTTTATTAACCTAGAGGTATGGCAATAACATGGATGTTTGACATATTGATGGCATCTTTTAATTCTGATTTTACAATGTTCTTTACAATTTTCAAGGGCATATTTACTTCCCTAAAATAATTATCGACACAACAATAGGTAACTTAGTACTTACAAAGTGACACAGTGGTTCATTATGTGCATATGAGAATGCGGGTGTGAGTGATGGGAACAGTGTGAGACCGGACATGGCTAAGAGTCTGTAGATGTATAATTAGCGTGTGTTGAATCGTTTCAGAGACAATATTTTTAGAAAAGTAGATAGCATTGCCTGATGTTTTGGCTGTTCATTGTGTCATCTTGTCTGCTGCAGTTGTGTGATCATCATGGCTGGTAAATGGCCTGGTATTTGGCTAATTACAATTTACAGTGTAGGATAGGATCAGAAGCGCATATATGACATGTAAGCAACGCAATCAACAAAGTATGAACTGCAAGTAAGTTTGAAATAAATGAAATAAGTTGATATAAGTTAATACAAGTGAAACATGAAGTCAAAATCAAAAATAATTTTCCAACCTGGACACAAATGGGATGAAAGAACTTCATCGAATGTTCGTTCGGCTGCAAGGAATTAGGCGATGCAGAGCATGCGAGGAATTACCTGATGCTTTCTTGAAAAGCGTTCTACTTGTGGCAGAGCGTTGTTTTCGGATGTTGTCTTGTTTACAATTACAATTGATTTCAGTCCCCCAGAAAATGATGCGGTGGGTTAGATAGAATCGCTTTTTCGTTGCTGTTTGAATTCTCGCGATGTGTTCACTCCATCAAGGATCACTTCGATAAATAACTCCAAGAATATTTACCTAATTGATCATTGGTAATATTTATGACAAATTGGTATCTCGATGACTTTAGAAATAGATCATGCGACTCTTTGACTTGTTCAAAATTAAACTGTTTTCAGTGTACCAAAGCTCCATTATTGAAGCATCTTCTCATAGATGTACATAGATGTCTAATTTTCTATTTGAACAATCTTTTGTCAATGGGTAATATAAACGTGATTGAATAACGGTGGTCGCTATGCGGCTGCTCAATAAGTCAGATACAAAAGTAACTTCAAAAAAAATAAAAATTTATATGTTTCTTTTTTGTTGCCGGCGCTTCACCCGTTCTTGAGAGGCAATACAACGGAACTGGAGAGTGACAAGAATTGCAAATACATCTCATTACAAAATCTGGCAATGTTAGGACGACATCATGTGACACCCATAATAGAAATCCAACACGCTATCTGTACAATTACTGTGTAGAAATCGACAAAATTGGATTAACTGAAATTAAGCAATCTGATGAGATGAAATGACTGACAGTGGAATAATGGAAAAATGTTTGAATGAAAACGGATGAGGTGCATAAGGATAAGTGAATGAGAAAATAGTAAAAAGTCAAAAAAAGACAAAAAGCAATAACAATAACGGAAAAAGAAAAGTAAATCCAGGAATTTTTTTTAAAAAAAGTTTTTTGATTTTTGAGAAGTCCTCGATGCTGGCCGATGTCCGATGATTGCACTATTAAAGATGTCGGGTGATGCTTGAGGCAGGAACAAGTGAATTTATATATAATAGTGTTTTGAAAAGGAAGTGGAATTGGGTCTTTGGGCACGTAATGACACATTTTGACCGTGCAGAAAGCAAGTCTCACTTTGATATGGTAGTAAGCATTCTGCACTGCCTTTGCGATGTTGTTGCTAATTATGCTAGATTGTTCGCCGTAATATGGAAGTTGAAAAATTATCTCTTTTTTTCTCAGCTGTAGTGATTCTCTCATACAGCTGTGGTCAAAAGTCTTTTGTATTTTGACCACAGATTAATATTTGTGTGAGTTTTACATTTTAAAGCATCATCAAGACAAAATTTGAAGCCCAAATTTACGAAAATGCATTAGACAGTTTGAACCAACATACCACTGTCAATATTTGGTATTTAAGCCCCTGTTTTTCAGTACTGCAGCGATTCGATCGGGCAATCTTTGAATCCCGGTGTATAAACCACAGAGGATAGCCATTTTTTGATGCTTTCCCAAACGCTATACAGAGATGTCATTTTTTCATGATCAGCATCTACCACCAGCGCATCGATGATCTCTTTCAGTTTTCCTTTGATGTTGACATTTTCTGCAATACCATTAAATTATTGATCAAATTTTTGGACCTCACAATTCTTTCATGAGTCTCAATCTGATTGCTCTGCACTTCAATGACATGTTCAAGCCGTGTAGCCCTTTCCTGCAATATTCGGTTATGTTGTAATACTTGATACAAGTACGCGTATATTCCGTTCAGGACCTCTGCGAAGTCGGATGATCTTTCAGGTCTCGAATTCAAATCAACATTTTGAATTGCATTTTCAAGGTTTCCGCCAATTGCCGCTTAGACAATTTTGAGAAGTGACTTGTTGAAAGTCTCTGAGCTTCCTCATCCCTTGAAGTTGCCATTGTGCTTCTCAGAAAAGGAAAATTTAAATGATTACACCAAGAACCTTTCAACCTGAGCGTCAGCACTCAACCAATACACCGTACCAACAGACGACCAGCGTTGCCTCACACGATCAAAATTATCAGGCAATTGATTAGTAATATCGATTCGGTGTCGCACGGATATTTCAGATTGCTTTCCCCTGACCCTCGATGACTAACACTCACTATTTAGCGCGAAGATTGTCGTCGAGTTGCCTCTGAATCGGAATTGCGGTGAACTGATGAATATTCCAGATCTGTGGCATTGATAATCACAGTGACGAGCACAGTAGGATTACAGCGATGTATTAAACAAAATCACTCTACTGATAGATGGCGAAGAATGTGCCCAAAGTGCACAAACTTTGACGAGCGCACGACGATACGACAGGTGCACACGATGATGCAGTTGCAGTATCGCCCGCGCATACATAGATAAAAAAGTAACATAGAGGCGTCAATGAATAATATAGAAGAATCGATCCACTCTAAAAAGTTACAGTTCTCTTTGAATCATCGTGCACACGGGCATGATTGCAGTTTTGATAAAGATAATAGGTATTTTATGCATTTCTATGATAAAAATGGGTTGTAAATGTCTTTAGACGCTGACACCCGTTAGCAAAATGACGAACAATTAACTGAAATTATTTAAGAAATCGCAATGTTTATTATTTTTCGATGCTGTTTCTATCAGTCCTTCATCTTTTTTTAGGTGAAAATTGATAATATCCAGTCTTAGTTGCTTGTAAAAGTTCTAAATGTCATTATTCGCTATTTTTCGTGATTAATTACAGTTAGTGAAAAGGGAAAAAGAGACAAAACACCAAATTTAGTATTCAAAAAATGAATTTCCGACATTTTGAAAAATTGGGATGCATTCACCAATCCTTCAAGACTAGCTTTGTTGGCTATCGATTCCGTGATGCTTGGACCATTTATAAT
This sequence comes from Prostheceraeus crozeri, assembly GCA_907163375.1. Taxonomy (NCBI): domain Eukaryota; kingdom Metazoa; phylum Platyhelminthes; order Polycladida; family Euryleptidae; genus Prostheceraeus; species Prostheceraeus crozeri. The sequence continues at coordinate 148,780 of CAJQUW010003954.1, forward strand.
TCGAAAATATCAGCAGTTTTCCAGGTGTTTTTTCAATTAACTCGAGCTCGGGAGCACTGACAGATGGTCAATACTGATCCGTCACATTTCATTGAATATTTCTAGCGTCACAAGTTCACTCCATCAAATAGCTCTTTGTTACTATCATCCACAAAAGTTATCACTTTATCAATGGCTAGACAGTCAAGTGTAATAAGTAGCAGAAATTTGTCTGTCTTCAGGGTGTTCCAGCGCAGAGAAGCATGTAAACTATTTTGCCATTATCAAGTTCAAGTCATCAACACGAACATGAAGCATTTTGATACAATTTCTTTCTGGTTTTGCCGCTATGCTCCTTCACCTTCTTTAGATAAATGACAAATAAAGGATTGCAAGACGTTCTTCCTTTCAAATTCCATATAAAGGACTGTCCCTTAAAATACAGGACGGTTGGTAACCCTAAAAAGTCAGACGTCAAGCATCATCTCCGATGATTCCAACATAAAAACACGTAAACACGTAAATTCACGGCGCCCACTACTTTCGCCCGTGTATAGCTCACTAACTCACTTATGCACGCATGCCTTCACTTGTTTAGCCGCTGCTTAGTAGCGACTTTCCGCGGCTATGTACTGACATGGCAAATCCTGAAATCCTGCATGTAGTGTCATAACTAGAGCCACAAAAAAAGTATGTGTTTATAACAATCGAAATATGCAATATCAAATGTACTTTAAAATGCTAAAATATCTGCTAAAGTATGAATTAAAAATCTTTAAGAAATCGTTGCAATGACATATCTTGCGGAATGGATGAGAAAACATTTGCTGGCTTTTATGAAAGGTCAGCCACAGTGCTTGAAATCTGCTATTTCAATAGCGAAACAGAAGCTAGTTTCAGTGAGACTTCGTCTTTTATCTGACATGATGTCCTTGTAGGATGAAAAGCTCCACTCTGCGTCACAACTAACGTTTTTGGCAATTACCAATATTTGTCAAATCAAATAAACTTCAATTTGTAATACGCCCACTTCCAACTTGTGAATCCGGGAGAGTTTGACGATCACGGTTAGCATACAAGGTGATTTGGCCGGGTTCCTTATAACCAGAGCTTTTGCTAAAAGGACTGTTGAATTTCCCCTCAACTATTGGATGGTTTGCGAGTGATTGCTCGATTTCCTCCAAAATTTCAAGATAGTCTTTAAGCCTCAGTTTCCCCTCAAGCGTCAGAATCGAATCACACAATGATTTAATTATTCATCGAAATGAGTGTCAAGTCTGCCATCACACCTGAGTCACTCAATGGCCTTCTCCTTCAGCTCGGCCTTCATGCGGAATGCATTGTTGCTGATGTCGTCCGGGGCATGAGAATGGGGTTTCTCTGAGAGAAGGTCGTCACCTTTCGTAATCAGGGTCGCTGAGCACTTGATGCATCTCCAATACTTCTTATCGAGTACCGATTTGGTGCAACGGTATCGGTAGCCATGTCTGATGATGTGGACTCCACCTTTCTGACTTGGAAGATACTCGACGGAATTCATCACAACTCAATTGTAATCTTTCAACTTTGTAGAAACCAACTTATAAAGAGAAATAGGCAATTATGTTTGATTTGACACTTGATGGAAGTAGGGCATGTTTTATTTGATCAATTTTGGCAGGTCCATTCCACCTTCAAATTCATTTTGAAATAAGATCATCCTTTTTGACACTTGAGAAGTGTCAACTTATTTGCGTTTACCTCAATCAGAAAGCCTCTATTGTTACAGTTGACTTGGCTGATTGATAACAACGCTCATCAAGAGGATGACGCAATAATTGATGAAGATGGGCTAATTGTCATTCCATCCCTCATCAAATTGTAGTATTCTTATCTGATTTTTGATGAGGTAACAGTATATGTCTGAGAATTCGCTAGTATGAGATTCGCTATATTGGGAATTCGCTATTATGACACTTCGCTATTTCGGGACGACCCCGCAGATTCGATGAGGTACAGATTCAAGATCAGGCTCGCGTAATACATGTGAAACACTCTGATGATTCGTAGTATAGTGCACAGCTGATGAGATCCATGTTCTAAAACTTGAAAATTTTATTACCGAAAGAAATGAGTTCATTGACACGATCGTACTCTCCTCGAATAGTTTCAGCAAATCATGAAAGGACGCATATATTTAGCATCATGTCCATAATACTAAATATAGACGTCCTTGCCTCAGTTGAATTGAGACGTCGACAGGCATGCGTTATGCAAGCTTTCGCAGTTCGCAGTCGAATGACGATCCTTGCCTACGCCATCTCATTTGTCGACTTTAAACTTAAACATGAACACATCACTTTGAGACTCAGTCGAAACAGAATCACCCGTACTCAATCATTTACAATGGAACATAAACTTTCTTCATTGGGTCGTGAAAACAGGGTTGAGTATGTGCATACATAAACACATATTTACCTGTGTAATAACATGCAAAATATGCATGTAAAAATGTTATATGCATGCAGGCCCGTAGCCACAGGGGGGGTCTCTGTTAAATTTTGTGCCCCATCTGCTAAAAGGGTTATATGATCAATATAACAATCAATCAATAAAACGAATCAATCAAAAACGATCAGTCAAATTCATCCTACTGTATATGATATCAGTGTCAGGACTACTTTGATGTCAGGTTTACATAATCAATTTGCATTTGGAAACAATCCTAAAATGTCTGTGAAAGAATCATCTTCACCCTCTCACGATATTTTTTTTGTTGAGCCCTCTCGATGCAGTATCAATAGAAAAATGATTGGATTTTCTAAATTGATGTTCTCTTTTGAACTGATCATGTACTGCAAAATCATATACTGATTTAATACTCAAATTTATTATCATAGAAAAAGGCTTTATGCAGTCCTAAATCGTCTGATATACATGTAACACATTCAAACAAAATTGGACTACATCATATTCATAATTCGTTTTCTAACTTGTGATTTCATGTATAAGCATCTGCGATAGTTGATCATTGTCAGAAAAAGTTAACACCCAATATATGCAGGAGCTTGCATTGTCATGCATTGGAATCCTTCATTACATAATTAATTAACTTAAATAACAACAATTATCTAACCTACCTACAAATGCAGATATCATTAATTCAAGATTGTAGTCTTCTCATGGTTGATGATGTTCACATCAACTTTCTCTCCTTTGGGGCCTGCTCTCCCCGGAGATCAGATCTGGTTACGGGTCTGTATGTATGCACATACTTTTCCTGACTCTAGACATAACATCTGGGAATGATGCATAATGGCATAATGGCGCCGTGCGCAATGCCTGGGATTTAAGCATGAACAACAGACAAAGCATTTCGGGGAATTTTATCTTCAATTACGTCGCATTTACTTCGTCAAATAAATGTGAATTTCATAGTTGTATTCAACTCTATACTGTGTCCAATCCTCCAAAAAAAAAATTACGGCTTTTTTCAATTGGCTTTCATGCAAGTGGGAGTTATGATTCTTCTATTTAGTAGTACGAATGCGGACAAATTAGTCAATTACATAAATGCGACAATCGAATGCGAGGGTCAGTCAACCCTTGACACTTGTCAGTTAAGGTAGCACTTAGTCACAAGGATGTATTGGATTTTCATTTTGTCGTTAAAGAGAATGGCATCCAGAGGAAAGTAATGTAAGAGGAAAATGTAAGAGATAAGGGAACGACATACAACGAGGAAACCTAGTGCACAAAATTGGTTACAAATTGGACAGTGATTGGAGTTGTTGTTGACATGACTGATGAAGAAATACATGTACATTAGGGATCAACGATGACGCTCACCTGTAAAGTACCTTTGACAGGAAATTCACTGCTGGAGGAAGAAGTAACCCGACTGACAGACAAGGAAGAAGGCCGTTCAGCCGTAACTGGCCTCCCAGTCTCGAGTTGTTGAATCTGATGCACCATTTGATTGATGTGATCCAATAGTAGACGATTCTGCACTAACAGCTGATGAACTCTTGCCTGCATGAAAGAAACAAAGCCTTTGAAATTCGACATGCGCATTAGAAAACCACAGGAATGATTAAACGTTATGCTTCCCTCTCCAAAAAAAGAATGTGATTTATTTTCCCTATGAAAATCATCTCCATGTAAACATAAATGCCAACTTCATACATAATTATCTTTGAACGATTTGATTGTCACTTCCCATCATAAAATAGTTACAGACACATATCTTTTTATAACTTTGTAAGTTATTTTTATTTTTTTTATAAGTAACAAATTATCTTTTTAAAAAAAAATTAATTATAAGATTTCGGCTGCTGGTTTTGTTAGTTCGCGGTTCAAAGGTCACAAGGATTAAGTCAGCACTAAGTGTTCCTGCTACTGCAACATAATGTAAATGTAAAATGAATTCGTTTCGCCATTGGCTTAGTTTCTTAGGTTTTCTGAAAACAGAGACAAGGTCAAGGTTGAAGAGCTTTTGACTACCTCTTTGTCAATTCAATGCAACAAAAACTACTAATAACAGAGCATTAAAAAGGCAGCTTCTTGAAGAATTGACACAGACGCAGTCACTCAGTTGAAAACTCTTCACTTTCATTTATTATTGACTTGTGAATCGTTGAAGGTGCTGATTGTTGATTGTGCTGAATTATATGCGGATCCGCTCATCTGAAGCAATAATGAAATGAATATTCATCACCACATGAATTTACAATTAAATGAATATACAGTACATCATATACGGTATATGCATGATAATAGGCCATGAGATGTTTGTACAGAGAAACCAAATTAGCTTAAAATTTCTTTTATTCAAGTGGACTGCATGTATTAGCATTGCATGGTAGCTACGGATAAGGAACCGCTCGCAAATAAAGTACTCCATGATGAAGCTAATGCAGGTTAAATAAGTGTAATGATTACTTTGATAATATGCATTCTTTTTTGGCATCTTATAGCTGCATTAGCATTCAAGATCATTAATTGCAAAAAAATAACAGTGAAGAAGTCAACAAATGTCTACAAAATTTAACGAACTAATGCACTGATTGATGTCGCGTTTGGCACAGTTAAGTTGTGTCTGTTTTAGGAAAGAGAGATGATGAAGGGAATCAAATGGAATGATTTTATGCTCTTCACCCATCACAACTTACTTAAGATATCTATTGTGATGTCTAGCAGTCTGATGGTTGATTATCATGTCAAATAAAACGTACATGTAAATGCGTAATATTAAAATGGTTACTTTAGAAAGAAGATCCATTGCTTGCAATTGAATAAAGTGAAATCGTGGAATGTTATATAGTCACAATAAATCTTCTCCTCGGATGTCATGCTGCAATATGATGTTTAACTCAATCATAAGAAATCTTAGCTTGCACTGAAGCTGACAAAAATTTTCACATTCGTTATTACTAAGCCAGTGCTTTCACTGTATTGAATTTTCATGCGAATTCTATTGTCTTTTCTAAATGACAATGCAAATTTTAGCTATCTGTTTTCGAGTCATACTACTGCTATTCACTTGCATCACACAACACTTTACTTTCGTTTATACATCGAGAGAGGAGCAAATCATCCGCATATACAAACCCATAGAATAACTAATGATGTCAGAATATCGATATGCGCCGATTTTTTTTTTGACTTATTTTGACTCCATTATCAAAGAAGTGTAAAAGCAGTAGGCCTTATCAGTTTCTGTCGTACTGTGTCGAATAAATTTACAGCTACAAGCGTAGAAACTTAAAATGCACGGAATTCCGTACAGCGATGTAATGATCCAATGTACGTAATGATGCATTGAACTTTTATTTATATATGGTAGGGCAAAGGTTTTGATTTGATTAGTTAATCTTATGTATTATACAAAGGTAAAAGCATCAGGAAGAACATAAATTATAATAATTAAGTGAGTGTATTTGCTGAACTTGCAGAAATGTGAAATGAAACGGAAAGGATGACAAAAATCAGGAAGTTCATGAAATCTTAGAAGGCAACAGGTCAGAAATTGCCAAAATGATAATGAAATACTGAATGACGAGGCTGTCAGCAATTTTCTCTGAATTTTTTGCCCTTCTTGGCTTCAAGACATGTTTCGTTAAAGATAGGAATTTGAGCTCTTAGCTGAAGATATTTTCTGCAATGGACAGAAGACAATCGGAGAGGATGCGCGCAGATGGAGGGGCGGTTATCTCTTCAACTTTCCAATCATAGATATCGGATAATTGGTCTCGCAGGCGTTTCTCTCCCAACTCCGACTCTCCTGATGAAGTTGGTAATCGAATTATTGGGCAGACCGAACGACCAGTTGGTGACAAAATAGCCATCCTTGACTGACTATCGGACATGGGATGAGGAAGTGAGAAAGAAAATTTGAGTAAAGTCGATTACATCCTTTTACGGCCTGGCCGCTATTTGAAGATCATTAAGAGAAATGCAGGAACGGTCACTGAAGTGATCATCAGGGGAGTACTGGGAGCTGAAGATTGATTGTCGCGGCGTGCACTCATCCGAAACTAACACAGTCAACTATAGGGTAATGAGTCTTTATCGAGCAACAATAATGAATGTCATAATAAATCGCTCTGCAGATCTGCACTTTGAATAATATATACAAAAATGATTTCAGATACCTGTAATATAGATTTAGAAGCGCATAGATATGTGAAATGTTGATATTCTATTCAGCACACGGCCATTTAGAAGTTCGGTTAAGACGATTTCCTCAGCCAACTACATGTACATGGATCTCAATAATGGCATATTCTATGCATATAATGGCATATTCTCGTACATACGTAGCTATTTTCAGAATTATGGATAAACTGAATAGATATTATGAAATCAATCGAAGTTAAACCATTTGAATGTGAGTGCGCCCCATTAATGACGAACTATCGCATCATGGGTCACTACGGGTCGCAATTCATCGGCCAGTTCCGCCCCGAAATTTTTCTAGCTAGTAATCCAGTCGACTTGAATGTCACCGTCGTTATGCGGTTATGCCTATCATTAATTACAGCAGCCGATTTCAATTGGCCTGCAAATATGATTGGCGTAGTATACATGCAGAAAATGGAGAGCATATAGAGAGAATCAACTGAACCTGCATGAATAATATTATGGCAATCAATATACATTAGGAACTACACTAAATGTAATGCTGACTATTGATAGCTGATGGCCATAAATAATTTCAAATTCTTTAGCTTGAGCTTTTGAAATGAATAAAAAAACAACCTACATAAGTCATCGCAAGTACAAAGTCAAATAGGGCTATGTTGTAAGAATTTCAAAGTGCGATTAATAGTTTCGAGACAAAGTTTGATAGCGTCGGTTAACCGGCTAATTATATTTCCCCCGGTAGCTACAGATATGAACACTTCCTTGCTGCTACATCTGCGTGAAGTGGGTGCAGAAGAGCGTCATTCAAACATTAAGTAATCACCAATCCTGTCGTACATCAAAAGCGTGCAGTTTCGTGATTATAAAGTCTTCTTTTTCTGCAATACTCTTATTTGATAGAATCAACATATTTTCCTCTTCCTGTTAGTAGAATGCAGAACCTAATAAGCTCATCCTAGAGCTTACCTAATCTTGGACTGTGGCAGCTTGTATATAGGGCCTACAACATATACCTAAGGAGAACAATGCAACCCACTCTGGGTGAATTCCGACCAATTTCATTGTCGAATGTTTAGAGAAAAGTATTCTTCAGGGTGATGGCGAGGCGTTTGACCAAGTTTCTGCTCGCGAACGCTTTTGTCAATACGGGTATCCAAAAAGTTGGTGTCCCAGGTTTCCGTGGTTGTTTGAAGCACGTCTTAACAACATGGAATCGGTTGAGGGGCGAAACTTGAGGGTTAAGATATCCATGTCATGTGGCTAGATTTGGCCAACGCCTATGAATCAATGCCCCATAGAATCATTCAGGTCGTCCTTGGATTTTTTCACGTTCCTCAAAAGTTAAGCGAATGTGACACCAGTTATTTCAATACATTCCGTTTACGTTTCAGCATCAGTGTGTGACTAGTTTGTGTCGGCTAGGAATTCCTATGGGGTGTGATATTTCTCCCATCTTGTTTGTCGTGGTCATGGAAATGATTATCAGAAGTAGAGGCAACAGTAACAATATGAAGGCTTTCATGGATGATTTGACGGTCATAGAAAATGATTCCAGGCATGTCTCAGATATTCTCAACAGGTTGCGTGAACTTGTTGGGTGGTGTGGGATGAAATTTAAGCCACACAAAAGTAAGTCACTATCATTGCTGAAGGACAAGATGAAATACGTACCTTTTGATCTGAGAGGCGAGCGTATTCCGACTGTTAGAGAGACACGTATGAAAAGCTTGGGAAGATGGCATACATTTCCATCGACTGACCGTCACCAGGGTGTACAACTACAAGTGTCAGTATTGAACTAACTGGACAAGATCAGTCGAACATCGCTACCCGTTCAATGTTTGGATGATACAATTTGGCGTGTTCCCAAGGATTATGTGGCCTATAACGATTTATCAGATCTCCCAATTCAGAATGGAGATAATTGACCCCACGGTGCAGAAAATGATGCGGGAGGGGCTTGGTGCTCCGCGAATGCTTTCCAGTTCTGCTTTGTATGGCAAGAGGAGCAGATTGCGATCGCCACTGGCATCTATTGTGGAGGGATATAGGGTCAGCAAGATTCGGCTGCATTATATGTTGACTTTTCTTGTGATGAAGTTATCTGCTTAGATCCACCATGCAGAAAGTGGGATGTGACGGAAGTCATGTATTCCATCAACACCATGACAAAGCACAGAGAGGTGATGGGAGTTGTCCAAAAAGGGAAGGAAAGGTATTGGTATGGAAAAGAGTGATAAATTTTGGTCAGAAATGAGCGAAGATGACAAAAGAAGAAAGTCACGAGAGAATTAGGTGCGCATCTTGGAAGAAGAGAAGAGACTTGCCCTGGCAGTGCAACAGGAACAGCAAGGAAGATGGCTCAACTGGGAAGTTCAAGATCGCTAGATCTCATGGAACGATTGGTGAAACATGGGACATTGACAAATGGACCTATGATGTGCTTCCAACTCCCGCTTATTTGGCACTTTGGGGAATCCTCACGAAACCTCAGTGTCACTTGTGTGGCATGTATGCCAATCATTGCCATGTCCTCATCGTTGTCACGTGGCACAGCAGAGGGGAGGGTAAACGCACCGTCATGGTTTGGTCCTACAAGTGATTGCCGAAGCAGTCTCCGATGCAGTGATACGCTCTAGGTATACAGCGGGAATTGATTTTGTGCCGAGTGGCTAGACAAAGTAACGACAAAGTCTCGATGTGTCTCCATCTGTTCCGGGGAAGTGTGAAGTTCGAGTGGATAGACTGCTACCAGATGAATTGTCCCTATCTGACCAGCGGCCTGATCTAGTGTTGATCGACACGATCGGGAAGAACATGATTATGGACGAACTAACCGTTCCCTGGGAAGAGAACGTTGAGGATGCCCATAAGAGAAAAGCTTCCTAATACGAAGAGTTTGTCGAAGGGATTCGGAAGCAAGGGTGGAAATGTGAGCTCATGCCCTTTGATGTGGGATGCCGCGGCATTGTTGAGAAAATTGTTTGCTTAAGCCGGTGTTAAAAAAGTAAAGATCACCATAAAGAAGTTGATTGCGAAGGCGGAGGAAGGTAGCAGCTTTGTGGTAAGAACCTGGGCGCAACGAGTTGTTGCGAATGTTGTTGACGGATGGTGGTCAGGTAATGACTCAGGTCCCCTTGGGTGTAACAGTTGTTGTTTCACATAGCGTTCTACACATATACATTCACACGCAATCACATACGCAAATGCATGCAAAAGCACACATCAACATACACTGGATACATTCATTCATACATACATGTATGCATAATATGCATACACATATCAATTGACATGTAAAATTACGTACTTTCTCTCGTGCGTTGTTTGCAAGATTTAAGTACCATAATATAACAGACTAAAAATCTGTTGTGTTTAAAATGAAAAACACATTGTTTTAGTCATTGAAATGAAAAGCTTCACATTGTTATTTCAATATATTAAAAGGATATTTTGAGAAAACAAAATTTTCGACACTTCAAACTTTGTCTGAGCGTCGATCTTCACATTGCCTCTCAAACTTGCTCATTGCCCTTATTCTCATTTTTATCCATACTCTGTCGTCGACTTCCGCAAAGTCAGGAAAGTTTGAAAGGCATGAATGGATCGCTCACCAAAATTTCGTTTCTTCTCGTAATTATCTGTGTGATGAGACGGAAAGAAGTACAGTACCAGTCCAGCGCAGTCATTCATGTGTAGACTAATGCGTATTGACAGCGGGATTATCGAGAAAGAAAGGAAAGCTTTTCTTCTCAAACAGACACCTGATGAAAGATTGAGGAATTCGCAAAAACTTCGAAATTCTGTTTTCAATATTCATCAAATAACTGACTTTATCATGGATATCTTCAAAGTATGTATTAATTTCTAAGAAACGAATTTTTTGAGGAAGACATGTTTTCAAGATATTTGATCTTATTTAGAATATCATGAGCTTCAAAGATGAAATGGGCTTTTTTTAAAGCGCGAATTCTCTTGGATGAAATTCAGCATAATTTGACCATTAACTATTTCCTTAAAAAAGATAACCATGATTAATGAGGGATTAACTTTAGCTGTTGTTTGATGTCAGCAGTTTTCAGACCTCATAAAAAACCTTTCCTGAATGTTCGAAATTGCATAGCACAGGTTATGCAGTTATATGGAGATGAGAGGCGAATATTGGTTTTGGCAGGTATTGTAGTGACAATGAAATATTTGAAAATAACCAATATACAAAAATACAGCTAGTATGACATCTGCAAAGTCACAAAAGTTCAAAAATTTAAATCTCTGAAAAAACTTCGATTAACTGTTATCAATATATATCCCAATGAAACTAATTATGATTCATCGACATTCTTTCAGACACTGAAAAAAAACCTTGGGAAGGAAATTTCAAAAAAATATGTAATATAAGAAAATATATAATTATATAATAATTTATTATTATATTGTGTAATAATATAATATAAAGAAAATTTCAGCTCATTCTTTTTTGAGATTTGCAATTAGCAAGTTAGTGAAAGTTCAACGGGCATTCATTAAATATCATTCACACTCTACTAGCAGATCGCCAGTAGTGTGCCAAGTTAGTGAGCCTGAAATAATATATAAATGCTGCTTTTTTGTAGACAGAATGCAAATAGAATAATCAATTATTGAGTATTAATATTGAGTATAAGTATTAGCAAGTTAGTGATATTCAATAAGTTATTTCAACGTAGCAAAGTGCGTCAAGGTAACAAAATAAAAAAAACAATGACTAGTTAATTTTCAATAGGTACAAAATATGATTTAAAAGAAAATTTTTATATCCTAATATGTCTAAAAATTTTAAAAATACTTACTAGAAGGACAAACAACGCTTCTCCTCATGTGTAATGAATTAGCGAGTAAGTCGTTGTGTTCGAAATTATGTTTATCACTTATATATTGAAAAGATCCTATTTAACAGTCTGCCCATTCAGATGATAAGAGGACAGGTCTGTTTCCAATCAAAATACCAGATATAGCTAACACAGCGGGATTACGCTATCTAAAATCTACCAAGTGTGTAAGAGAATTAATATCAGTTCCTTAAGCTAAAACGTGAAATAGAATTCTACAAAATATGCATAGAAATTATTTGACTATTTTCAATGAGGTCATCAACAGGAACTTGGTCAGGACGATCGCGTTTCGACCGCTTAATCCTGGACGCTCAAACCCGACCAAGCGCGGTCCTGTGCATTTAAGATGCACAGCCTCAAAAATTGAATTAATAATAGAGAAAGATTAGCATCTATCAAAAAAAAATAGAGTCACTATTGACTGAAATGTGCCTCAGGCATTTGAAAGAAGGACAGAGTCCAGCCAGTAGAATGGAAATTTCACTAACTTGCTAATTGCAAATCTCAATTTAACCCGGGCATGGCTGCAACTTTGAAAAGGGAGTTGTGTCGATGTTGAGAGATGTAAACTAGGCCTGCTGATGTTTCCTGATATTGGATGAAATGGCAGCAATTCAGGTCTGTTTCCACTCTCAACTGAGGATGCAACTCAATATTTAATCATACTATTCACATTCTGTCATTCCTTTTTGTTCTGAGCACGTTCCCCCACTACTTTCTTGAAAACTGAAGATTTTCAACATGTGAAACACCATTTAAATGGTTAAATTAGTTTCAATACAGTTCATTGGTTAATGGTAGCGGTGCCGTATGGCATTTTTCGACTGATGGAGGTGCTTGTCCCATGCAACTCACTAAATGAGTACTAAAATGAGTACGAATTAGGTGCTGTGAATTCGAACCCAAACAGTTCTAAAATGAGTACTGATATTTTCGCACTTAAGGAGTACTAGAACTTGGGACTCATTTCCTAGTCGAAGTTAGTACTCATTTGGGACTTTATGAATGACAGTGTGGGACTTCAAAAACACAATTTAATCACAGTCAGTCCAGTCGATGCATGTTATGCACATTTGACATTCATTCAATCCCTCTGGTGACCTGCATTAGACGACATTTTGTGCATCAAACTTCCCTTTCTGAAGTCTCCGTGCATCCGCTTGCCATTGAGTCGATGGCACTCACTCATGATTAATGTTGTTAATGAACTTGTTGACTACCTTGGTTGACAAGTACCTGCCCACGTAAGACTGTATTGACATAATCCCCTGCAGCAGCATGTATCAGGACGCGGTTTTAGCCGCAGGAATATTTTGCGGAACACTGACAATTTCCGCTCTTACCTTACGATCACGCAGAACTGATGCTTATTAATTTACAGGGACCTCCGACTCCTCACAAAAGTCGGTTCGCTCAGTTTTTCCACTCACTTCGCAAGAAGGCATATTTCTAGTCAAATTTTACACTGATACCGTGCTTCTACTTATTGTCCTTATAGAAAGTATCTATTAAACAGTCTATACTTCACGCTATCAATTGTTACAGTTGATTATACTGCATTCATCATTCTGTTAATTTCAAAACAAGTTGCTATGCTTTTACTTAACTGTTCATAATTATTTTTGTAGAAATGTTACTAAGAAATAGGCGTAGTAGATGATCAATCATTAACTTAAATTATTGTCGCATTTTTCAGTGCATAATTTTCTTGCTTTGTCAAAAGTCAACTTATTGAATTAGTGCTAAATTGACCTCGAAAGTGATTTAATTGATAACAATAGAAAATTAAATGCTAAAATGCTAATTATCATCACTAAATTCATCAATATTGTGAATGTTAACTGTTGTCGACTTTTCATAACCGCACAAGATTTGCAAAGTTTACTTGCTTTGTTAAGGAGATATATTTTTAAAATTTTTGTCTGACTTGATGGGTGACGAATTCAATGTGATTGTATATCTTACAATTCTTTACTTTTTTGTCATTCATGTTAAGGCCCTATGTGCGGCAACAACACGTGATCAAAATTCAGGCATAAATATTTATGCTTTTTCCTACTTTTCTAACTGACAGTTGGAAACATTTTGATTTCATAAGAAAACCTGCATCATTAACTTAGCCAAATTATTCTGAAGATTATGCACGGAACACACTGAAGTAATCAGAATAAATTTGTACTTGATTCCCTTGCAACATCGGGCCTCAGAGATTTCTTCTGACGTTAACAATGCATCCTAACTCTTGTTAATCACCTATTTTCAACTGGGACTAAAATCATACAGATCTCCTCAATGATTTGAGGAGGCGTAGTAATATTTATCGAGCAAAATACTCCCCTGATATAATGGCATATGTACATTCTCTTCGTGAAAAATCATGCACACACTTTTGCCTCAAGTTCACTTGATAAAACTTTTCCACAGTTAAAGATACCATAGAGGAAAAGCTGTTTTGGAAACCGGGCTTGGGGATGATTTTATGTCGAAATTCTGACATTGATTTTCTCTCATTAAAATAGTCACGGTAACATGTTGTCTTATATAAGTTTCTTATATGAAGTACAGGCTAATGCCCAACGTCTGGCACGTTAACAGCTGGATTTGCGCCATCATTCTAAATCTCCAAATCCGAGCGTCTGTACAATCAGTTCGTGTTTCAAATTGATAGAAGGTTGAGTTTTATTGTGTTCAGCGACCCTGTAGCTCTCAAGACTGGATGTCATCTCTGGATGTCTCTCTGGTCTGGATGTCATTAAAGCCAGAACTGAATAAATCTACTGTGGCTGACTTCATCTAGCATGGTACGGGTCTAAAAGAGCACTTCTGGTGTCTTTATTCAAGATTCTACATTGATGTTCTTCAAACCTAATGGAAAAACGCAATTATTAGATCCAATTTGCTTGCAGTTGGATATTCTACACGGCAATATACACTTTTTAGTCTAATCAGTTACGTTCAAGTTGGAAATGCATGTGAGCATTCTAGAATACACATAGGTATATCGCAAAGAGAGGTGTAACAGGGACTTTTATTTATGGTGTATTTTTGCAGCTTTCCTGGTTTCGCGATTCACCGGAAACTCGAAGCTGTTGGCTATTTTTTCAACTTTCTGGACACACTGTCGATAGAAGAGTCTACAAACAGATCTTAGTTTTGCGTATTACTATTTTGCTCATTTTTAGTATGTTAGATATAATTTTTATTCTTATTTGCCTGTGAAGACGGAATCTATATGTCTGTAAGCAAATGCATTGTCAAAAGTAATATGGATGCTTAGCAAAGAAGTTGAAGTACTCAAAAATGGAAATCGCTGAATGTTATTGAAGCTATCAAAATAACGCACAGTGGTGCTTCATACGATAAAAGTTTGGGGCTCTGCATCCTTTACGTATTCTTTGAAAGTGGAAGAGTATGAAAGAACCTTGAGATGGATGATCAAAATCTGTCTGACTACCTGTCTATTAGCCATTTATATTACAGTCAACCTTTTGATGCCACTGATTCAGGATATCCCAAACAGCGAGTCTTTCATACGAAAGAAAACTCAATAATCCTATATCACATATAACCGGATTGATCTCTCTTCGAATATAGCCTCATTACACTAAAAAACGTTGTATTCAATCCAGTGTCATGAAGATAAGATATTCAATCAATCATTCGACACCTACGAGCTTAGATCCCTTGGGAACTCACCTGAGACTCCAATCTGGCTGTCGTCTCGGCGGCCAGCTGGTCTTTCATCAATTGCACTTGAGCTAAAGCAATCTGCGTCTGTTGAGCTTGTTGCTCTAACTGATGTTGGAGCAGTTGTACTTGATGGTATGATGAAAGGGGCCCGTCGGAATTCAGGGGTCCGACCGGGGAGGTTGCTACATCCGCTGTACTCTACAAATATGTGGAAAGCAAGTTATGATTGAAGGGTACGTGTAAAAATTTTATTAATATTTATAGCAGATGGACGCAGATAGACGCAACATGTCTGGCATAGACTTTCTCTTTCAGAACTAGCTTGAAATCTACCACTGAGTGAGTCATTCTTTACAGTAGATTTAGGCTTGATCTGCCTATTCATCAAATGAGTTAAAAGGCAGGAAAACAGATTGGAATAAATGAACTTTGGTTTTTGGACATTACTACAGAATATTGAAATACTTACATTTAAGGGCTCAAATTATGGTATGTTAAATCATGTTTCATATCGATTGCATGGACGTGTTCGCGAAACTCGATGAGTATTCTAGAACCAATGAGGATAAGGATTCTTGGATAATCAATATTGCAAGAAATTTCAGCATTTGAAAAATAGCAACCATTTTCATGTCATACTCTTATTGAAGCATTAAAAGTTTTCTAATTGCACAGCCTTTATTCGATTTATTCACATGAAATATTACAGAACTCTGTAAATCAAAAAATCACAAGATCAGAGATACTGCACTTGTGAAAGTCGTTCGCTCTCCATATGCATGAAATGTTACTAGCAGCGTTGTCCATATGTACAGAACATCCTGTCTTCGCTCTTTAAACAGGTTTTGGCTCACAACTACCTTCACAGAGCTTCTTAATCAGGATCTTGATGGTGCTTTTGCTGTCTTTCCCTTGTGCCCCTAGTGCTCTCATGGTGAAACTGGATAATAATTCATGCTTGAATCTCTCTCTGTTTTTCGGCATATTATGCTAGTTTGTCGCTCTAAAAACGCTATTTTATCAGGTTCCTGTACCCATAGCACTTTCAGTATGGAGGAGCAATCTTCAGGATATAATGTCCGTCTTGCTAGGCATGATCAGTGAGTCCATCTGCCAGTTTGATATATCAATAACCTTGCTCTGACAGGATTTGTTGAGTGAATAAGTTTGAATTGAGATGCGGCGGGGATATGGTTGACTATAGCCTTAAGAGTTCCATCTTTGATTTATCAGAGATCGGTCAGTATCTCGGCGGTGAATTTAGCGACAACATCGCATCTTAGAGAATAGCCAATAGTAGACTTATAAGCGCATAAATGATCTTTATGGAAAATGAGTCTTTATTTATATGTGAAGGGTGGTTAGAAAACGAAATTAGTGAAAGCCCAAAAAGTGGGAACAAATGAACAAAATTTCTTGAGCGCTTAGATCACTAACAATCACAACACATCGTTAGCCCGCAAAGCATCCGAAATAAACAAAGTAACAGAGTTTTAAGCCAGAAAAATCCAAATTAAATGTTCTTGAGATTTCTCTTGTCCAAAGTTTCTTGTTGTGAATTAAGCCGCAATTTTTTTTGCATCACTATTTTTAACTTAAGTCATTTATGCTAAAAGTGATGAAGTCCATCAATCACATAGACCAGGGTTGTCCAAACTTTATACGGAATTGCAGATTACATTATTCAACTGTTTCGCTATCTTATCGTAGTTGACCAGGGTTTTCCAAACTTTATACGGAATTGCAGATTACATTATTCAACTTTTTCGCTATCTTATCGTAGTTGAACAGGGTTTTCCAAACTTTATACGGAATTGCATATTACATTATTCAACTGTTTCGCTATCTTATCGTAGTAGACAAGTACTTTCAAACATTGAGAGAAAGTGCAATATCCAATTATCGACGTTATTGATATTTACATTATGAAAGATTTGATCTGAAAGGCCTGAATTGATATTGCAAGGGGACTTGTTATAATAGTGGCCCACTTTGTAAGTCACACAATTCGCACTTCATCTGCCTGTGAAATAGTTACTGTCAGCGAGCATTGAATACATTGTAGCCTTCTCAATGTGCTGGAAATCTTGGAATCGCTAACTGAAGTCATATATCAGGGAATCAAGAACTTCAACAACCTTCTCTATCAATGCTATCGTCATAGAAAATGAAATCATCAATATGAAATCTAAATTTGCAATTTAAACTTGAAATGCATAATTTAGAAGAGGACAAAATCAATTTCCAACATAACTCTACCGATGTCAAAAACGAAGCGATTTCTGAAATTTTCTAGAAGAGGATATGAGTCACACTTAGGACAACCCTGCCATTGACGAGTGTGTCTGCGAGAGTAAAAACATTTGAAATTTAGAAATTCTCATCATACTTTGCTGTTATTTGAGTAGTATGACTACTCATAAGTTCTGCACCTGGAGTATAAGCAGATAAATTTGATGAATATCAGAATGCTGCTAGAAGCTAGTAGAGTTGTAGAACTTGATTTACAGAGAACAGTGAAACGCATACATGATCCACATAATTGGACACAGAGAGTACAGCCTAAAGATCATCAAATTATGTGCAAAATTGCTTTTTATGCGGTTAACTTCGGCGACAAATGATTCTCGCCTTCAGTGTGGACACGTCAGATTATGTTCAGATGGGAGAGAAAGTTTCAGGAAGTTGGGAGGACGTCGCCGATTCGGAAGTACGACAGGTCACGCGATTGCGCCCATTCCTGAGCTACTCATGTCATCTCAGCCGCACCATGTGGATATCATCGCTCATGAATGACGCGGGCGCCTCATAGAGGATTCTCTTTTGCGCTGGAGGCTTTGCGTGATGAAATATCGCTTCTCTCTCTTCATAAATGGAGGATGACGATAACTATCTATCACAGCTCCGCATTTTAGCGCCTCGCCCTCTCTGCGCAGATTCCCCGTCATAGGAAATGATTTGGGAAGAGGATCCGGTGATAACATAGTTTGAAATAGACGGAACAGGCCAGATCCTAATGATGGCAGTGAGAATTTCTGATACAAGAATTATTATCATCCAAGTATTCATAACATGATCATGTTTCAGTATAGTAAAATATTGAAAACTTTATCATACTGCAATTATCTAAAGTGGGAGACGAGTAGCCCGATGGAATTTAACACGATATATGATCAAAACACAGATAATAAACGGATCAAGTTCAGAAGGCACCCGACAAAATCAGGAAATTTGAGACTTTCAAGATCAGGATCAAATACATGATGCCGAAAGACAGATATCCAAAAACGAGAAGTCGGAATTTGAAACTTGATGTTCAGGGACTACTGGTGGGATCCTCGAGATTCATTTACTTTTTGGTGATCTTTAAAGTGGAGGAACAACGCATGCCGAAAACTGAGGCAGACTAGAGAGTTCGGACAGAATTGTCAGCTGAGTATCGTCTAGAGAAAGGGATACATATAATAGGGTTCGAATAAAAAGTGATCCGCTGTTGCTAGAATTTCCAATGAAGTCTCATGAGCATTCTCATCAGAAAAGATCTAGATCTTGATGTTCTCATATTGCATTGATGTGAAAATATAATGAGTGATAATACGATCAGTCATGAAGATAGTATCTCATGATGCGTGGATGGGGAAATCATGAGCATTCATAAGGTGTTTGTGAAAATAATTGTGTCATTATGGTACGCCTACTTGCAATAAGCTTACAAATAGAAAGGTATGCATGGTAGCCGCGAAAGAACACAGTCATGAGAAGACGTATTCATTCGATAAGAATCTCCAAATTTAATCTAAATATAGAATATATCACAGTGATCTGTAACAGATTTTTCGAAATGATGCATAAAAAATCTGACTTTACGATGGGCATGACGATTCAAGATATTGAAAATAGACATACATACAATCACAATTCAATGTTGCATCATGATAAATCATGGTTTATTACTACAAATGCTGAAATAATATGGTGGAAAAGGCGTGGGAAGCCTCTGGCGCAACGTTGCGAGGCTATGAAAGTTTCTGCAACTAAAAACCAGACAAAGAAATTCAGAAGTATGAAAAAAAGCACTAAATATTTTTAATGAGATTTTTATGAGAATCCGCATGTTGATGAGATATATATGAGAAATATATCATGAAAATGCATGAGGAAAAATCCAGCAAGAACAGCTTGGGCACATTGCACGTGTACAGCCATGATATGACAATAACCACTAAAGTTCAATCTCATAAGCTAATACGAAATCAAATGGTTTGCAAGATTCATGTTTGGTTTCATTCAAAATTTAAGTAAATTTTTCTCATGAATTAAATACAAATCAATTACTGGAGAGATCTCACCTTTCCATTTTCTGTTTTCACAAAAAGTTCTTCTGGTTCGTCTTCCTCGTCATTATCAAAATCGTCCACAGGAAGTGGCAGCGCCATGTTTTTCCTTGCTGCGATTTTAGGCGGAGTTTCTGTTAAGTTTTTGGCTTCTGTATCTGAAATCAATCAGCAGGGCTATTCACATAGAGCTGTAGAAGAAAGACAGCAACAGTCATTGAGATTTAACTAACTAGTCATTTTATCTGAAAGTGCTCAAAACTTCGAGTCGATTTTGGCAATAAAACTATCCGTGGCTTTGTCTAAAGTACCGAAAATGAGGATCTCGGAGACCACGAAACCGGGATACTTAAACGAGAATTTCAGTGACAATTTTTTTCTTCTTTAATCAACGTGAAACTAATTCTGTGGACACATGCGACCATTTGGAGCAGATAAATGAGCAAAACAATATTCTGGCCCTTTTCTGTAAGCCATTTGTACACATTATGATCATTTGGCTCACTCCCAACTCCGCATGATGCCTCTAATTCCCGCAAATTGCAATTGATAAAAAAGTTTTCGAAAAAAACTTTAATTTTGAAAATAATTTGTATATAAAAGGGTTAATAGAATTTTGGGATTACTGGTTGAATTGATAGATACAATTATCTCAACTCTCAAACTGCTGATAAGACAAATGATGCTTATGACGATCTTCAAAAAACAGTACTAACTTAGGCGATTAATCACTGTCTTCTGCATGTTTATTGGTGTCAATAAACAACCATTTGTCTTAACAATGGTTGTGACAAAATACCGTAAACTGCAGTGCTCGGCGGTTAACCGAAACCCGAACCGAAACTCATGAATATTCACGAGAATTCATGAATTTCAGGAATACTCATACACAGACCGATCAGTTCTTGTTATTTTGGTTGTTTTTCTTTGTTATTGTTATCATTGCTTGCGCTCCTTTTGAATGGACTCTCGGCTGTATACATTAAGTATTTGCTCATGTATCACTATTACTGTTCACTGATGATGGAACGTTTCGAGTACTGGGACATGGATTTGTCGAGATGTCAGCATACAATCCCGTATGACTTTTATATTGATTATGCTGTTGTTGCATATTACTATTTCCTTCTCCACAGCAGTTATCTATTTTGCGATGAAGTTTTCCACTTACCTTTTATCGCATGTGATTTTCATCTGTGATTTTTCGTCTGCCTTCATCCACGAACAATCAAGCTTACTTATGCAAGATATTTTCAGTGCTATCTTTACTTACGTTTTTTATGATCGGTATTTAGTGATATTGATTTTCATTTTCACAGGTGTGATTGCAAGCTTACGATTCTCCAAGATCAATATACATGCACCTTCAATGACATGCTGTATTCAATTTCTCATATAACTGATGGGCATTGCAGTAGTTGTGCTAAGGTCGTGAATAATTGGTTACTGTGGACGTAAAAGGAACTGACATTCGTACTGTAGAAAAATTAACTTGTTCAAAATGTGCATAATTCGATAATATTACGCACTCTCTCGATCGAAACCAGGTTTTCGGACTGTTGGGAAAAATATCCGAAAAACCGGATACCTCAAAAACTTTTTTTATTATATAAATCATTAAAATGCACAAAAAATAATTATTTACCTATCACTACCAGCTTATAAGAACGTCGCTCATTTGAGAGATTTAGGCTTGCTCGAAGATGTGTGACTTTGTAACAACGCGGGAGTAAATACAACTGGGTTAAGTAAGTTTTAAGTAATTTTGATTTCTATGTCAGTAAATGCATCCAAAAGTGCACATCAAAAGAGGATTAGAATTATTCAATCACGTGTTTGTTGGTGCAAACCGAATTCCGTAGTACTGTAGAGTGCTGATAAGTATTTTTAAGAGGTTACAATGGAGACCTAATTCTCCTTGGTAGGTGACTATCATTGTTTTGTTAGTAGATAGCAGTGTAATAGCGTTAACATCATGGGCCCCGTATGATGTTCATTGTGAGTCAATTATTTTGTTAAAGTGTTGGCCATATACTGTAGCTGTGAGCGTGTGATAACGTGCGCTGATATTTTGTTAGTGCAGAACCATGTCAGATCTAGCATGGAATCTCTTACATGTTGCTGTTTTCCCCGTAATGCTCGCTTCATGAGAGAAATATTAACAGAAGAGATGTGAGAACAAGCACTACAAAATGGGAAAACAAAACTTACCTTTATTATCTGCTCTCTCCTTATCACCTTTAGGTATATTTCCAAGCTTGTGACACACGTCGAATGCCTGTCCGACTGTCCTCACGATTCTCATGGCTTGTCCCTGTAATCAGTAGTAAAGTAAGCTAACTGCAATTGAAAGTGTCATAAAGATTAAGGCCTAGTAATCACAGATGCTAGTTACTATCATAGTCAACTAGTTTCTCCACGCCTTGAAATAATGTGAACATCGACCGAAGACGGGGGGCACACAGAATAAGTCATAAGCCATAAGCCATTGTTCGCAAGTCGCGTGAAGATCCTCCAGGCACAGAATTAGACAGGTTGTCTCTTCTTCTGTTTGACTAGAAAGGAAGCATTGGAATGTGTAACGTAAATGAAATGGCACAATCTGCTGACATAATACCACAGAAATCGAACAGTGAGCAGCCAGTTCAACATTAAACACGCCAAATTGTGCAAAGTTTCAGTGACTGTTATCAACCGGATCACACAGCAAAGAGACACAGTTGATGTCAAGTTCTACAGAGAAGTTTGTGAACGTTTTTTCATGCGCTTGCTAAGTTTTTTACTAATGATCGGAGAACCCAACATAATCGAGAACAATTTTGCGCAATGATCTGAATTCTTCGAATCTGAAGGAATCGTGGCGATCGGAGCATTTTGAATGAATTCACAGCAATCCGCAAGCGACGCACGACTATTTTTCTTATCCCTGTAAGGTATTAAAGGTTTCTTTTTGCCCACCTAGTAAGTTCCTGCATGTACCATCGTTGTCAATCGTTTTCATTTCTATCAAAGTGACACGCTTAAACAATCTAATTCTGTGGTCATAAGTCATAAGCCGTCATCCGGTTGAGAACGATCTTCAATACTTGAGAATCCTTCAGCGATGATCTTCAATAGAATGGACGTTGTGATATAACGCGTCAATCTTTTTGCCTTATGTGCTTAAAGCCTTACTGTGCTTTATTCTCTTACAAAAATTAGCAAAAGGTCACATATTTTCTTCTTCTACCTGATTGTATTTTCTGTCATGAGAAATGATATTGTCAAAATGACTTACAGCTTTTCGTATGTGCCTCCGTAATCAAAGGCGGCTTATGGCTGATGGCTTATTCTGTATGCCAGCTCTCATTGAAACTTAGATGTTGGAACTCTGTTTGCGGCTTTTGGCTTGCCGTGTATGCCTCCGGCCTAAGCATGGACGATTTTCTATCCAGATAACTGATTTTTATAACAACAAGGAAACAACTTAGTTGTGTGGTTGTAAATGAACAACATATTGATACTACATTGAAAATTTTTTCGGCATGCAACAGTCATTTACATCACAAACCTACCATGTATGTAAAAACGGTCGGTAGAGTGATTTATTTTTAAACCCGGGAAGACTATTTAGCTCATACTTTGGACGGCAGTTTGTTTCGTTGTTCAGTTAGTGACAATTGTTATTCTTTGCAACATAATGATGGTCATCCTCTGTTTGTTGGACTCTGATGATGGACTCTTGATTTGTTTAATAAAAGCCATCACAAGTTATTCAGGTCCACTAATTAGCAAAGACAAAATGTTTTACCAAGTCATTCATTCATGAGATTTAGTAAATGATTTTTACCGCATATTCTTTAGTTTTCAATTTCAATGTGGCAATTTATTGGAATCTCATCTATTGTCACATATGCTCACCGAATCTGTGATTGTGAGTCGATAAAGTCTTTATTATTATTATATGTGCATTGAAATGAACGGAGCAGATTATGTTGAAATATTGTTCCACTGTGATCATCAAGCGGTCGGATAATTTTGTTGGATTTATTTGAATTCAGTCATTTCATCGACAGGTGGATGATATTCGCTCAAGAGTGTCATGCATCAATAGATAGTTGAAGACATCAATTAACTCAATAATTCATAGACATCAAGCTTTATCAAGGATTCCAATGTCTTCTGACTCTGGTAACCATAGAAGTGGACTTTCTATGGTGTTGTTAATTTCTATGCTGGTAACAGACATTGATGAAACAATCTGTAGATGAAGTGAACCACAATCTTTTCCTCAGTCTACTTGGCGGCATTCAATAATAGCGATGTCAACATTCGTTTATACTCACTGAAAGATTTAGAACTCACTAATGCTCATTTCACATTTTCGATGTCGAGTAAACATCTTATTAACTTGGCTACACGATAATGGATTCTCTTTCTATCATCTTTATCATTTCTGCTATTCCCCGATTTTTAAAGAAAATAATGCACATTTGATTTATGAACTTGTTGTGAAATCCGATGAAGTCTCAAGCATCATTGCTAAAACATGTATGTATGCTAATGCTTGCCACATCAGTCTCTCATGCTGAACCCCCATGAGCAAATTTTCCCCTTCCTTACTTGTCTGTGAGATGCTACATTGCCTGATTTCAATTAACCATTCACCAATGGAAATAAATGACCTTATTACCTCTTTAATATTTTAAACTTTTATTCGGCATTTAATTTTCGGAAAACAATCCCCCTTCGAACGAAAGTCCTGGCCACGCTGCTGTTGACATGCCATAATTCAGACCTGCATTTGAAATGAATCATATTGTTGTACCTACATGTAGAACAAGCGGTCATTTTAACCGCAGCGTTGATTGGTGGAATCTTCGATACTTCGAAATGTGTTCACAGCTAATGACATGAAGTGAATGCAGTCAATATTAGGCAAAACTCTAGCTTGTTTCTTGTAAATCAGTAAATTTCATCAGCGACATTTGCAGTGTCAACCAACAAAATCAGATTTGTCTGAAACGAATCTCTTGATAAGTTCTATGACCAGGATTTTCTTTACCAATGTAGGCTGAAATGCAGTTGGTTTATAAAGGAAATGACAAGCGATTGTACGAAATCCAATCCATAATGTTCTCCTACTAACGAGCAGATGTAGAACCGATAGATGTACTGTGACTCAGCGATGAATTTTCATGAAATTTATTTGTCACTTCAATATTACAAATTCATGAATAGGGCTAATTTGTTGTTCTTTTTCGTTCTATATTCTGATTGGTCCTTTATACACTGGGAGGTTCACCTAAAGAGGTTGCATTCAATTTTACACTAACTACAAAACCCACCAAAAACTAAGAGATTTGTCCAACCTTATTACTGCCTGCCGAAATCGATTAATCACTGCGCAGTAGCTGCCGGAGTTCAGGTCATAATGCTCATAGATAATCTTGCAGCAGACATAAAAAGAACTTAACTCACATTTTCCAGCCGGTAACACTCGAGCATTAGGATATTGTGCCCCTGATTTTATTCATGAGGTCGGTAAGAAGACACCAGGCAATCAAGGATAATTAAAGGATCCTCCTTCGACAGCGATTATCCTTCATTTTCAAAAGAACTGCTGCTACTTGCCCTCACCAATCTCTTTCTCTTTACGTGTCTCGTGCTATTTCATTATGATTTGATTGTCTGTCTTTTATAAGAATCCCGCCTCCCTTGAGGATTTTGATTTCATCTAAATCATGGGATTGTCATGTATTTTAATAGTGCCATATTATCAAAAGATCATAACAGCTTCAATCACAGAATTAGACAGGTCGTCTCTTCTTCCGTATGACTAGAAGGTAAGCATTGGAACATGTAACGTTAATGAGAAGGCACAATTTGCTGTGCTGACATAGTACCATAGCGATCGAAAACTGAGCAGCCAGTTCAACATTAAACACGCCAAATTGTGCGAAGCTTCAGAGACTGTCATCAAACGGATCACATAGCAAAGAGAGGCAGATGAAGTCAAGTTCTACAGAGAAGTTTATAAACGCTTTTTCGTGCGTCTGCTAACTTTTTTAATAATGATCGGAGAGACCAACATTATCGAGAAAACTTTTACGCAGTGATTTGAAATCTTCGAAACTGAAGAAATCGTGTCGATTGAAGCATTTTGAAGGAATTCACAGCAATCCGCAAGCGACGCACGACTATTCTTCCTATCTCTGCAAGGCACTGAAAGTTTCTTTTTGCCCACTTAGTAATTTCCTACATGTGCCATCGTTTTGAATTAGTTTACACTTCTAGCAAAGTGACACGCTCAAACTATCTAATTCTGTGACCTCAATATTCTTTAATTAAGATTTTCATTGTATTTCGAGGAACTAGCCTTTATTTGATCATGGAATAATAGACATTTGGCTCGTTAATCGATTTCCGAAGCAAAAGTTGAACTTTTTACCAACTTACTTTCTTGTAAGATTTGAAGACGTGGCATTTAAAAATGTTGCTCTGACTGTCTCGAGCAATGTAGCTGAAGATTTTGAGATCTTGAGAGTCATGGGAGACATAGAAAATTCTGAAAAATAAAGCAACAATCATTCCCCTTTACTAATTTATTTCATACAAAAGCACTCTTTGACATCGTAGTTTGAAAATCTCGACACATCAATCACATTTGCTTTGCTTGCAAATGCGATACACATCAATTATGATCTTCATTGCATTTTGAATTCTTCAATAAGGTTCGTTGCATTCTTCTGGGCTGTAGTTTCTTCATATGCGATGCGTGGAATGTTCTACTTCATGAGAAATAATTTGAAACTCTTCAGTGTCAACCAATTATTGATATTACGATTAATATATTTTAATTGCACAATAAATTCATTATTAATTGTGCGCTTTAAATCACTAAGTGTGAGTTCTCCAATTTCAAAAAATTGATTTAAGATAATTTCTTGCTGGCTATTCAAAATTCTATTAGACAATTTTGTAGAAAGGAAATTCTCTGATCTCTACTTAGTGAAAAAACATCAGCAAATCACGTTTGATGAAACAGAGATAAGGTTACCACTTGTCATTTAAGTTTTTTGTGCACTTGCCATGTTCCTCTTATTAAAATCGTGGCTTATAAAATCAGCCATATGTTATAATGAAGAGGGACCCGATTTATCTTTCTCTAATTATAGCAAGATCGTTTAATCTTGAGCCCCGATGCGGTTACTTGCGAAGGTGTCCGAATAGCAGCTGACAACACTGGCCTACCTACCCATGGCATGCACTGCACGTCATCGCTGCATTATGTTCCCATTGTTCACTCAATATCAGGGGAGCTGCAATTTATGAGCGAATAGCCTGCACTGCACGTCATGGGTAGTTGCAGCTGTGCAG
Organism: Prostheceraeus crozeri; assembly: GCA_907163375.1. NCBI lineage: Eukaryota > Metazoa > Platyhelminthes > Polycladida > Euryleptidae > Prostheceraeus > Prostheceraeus crozeri. Next base: position 175,637 of record CAJQUW010003954.1, read on the forward strand.
ACGATTTGGCTTCGCGGCTGAAGAGGTTAATAAATCAGTTGATCAATAATAACATTTCAATTTGGCCAGAGGTGATTTTAATATGTGAAGTCTGTCACAATGCCACACCGTTACAGTAGAATATGCAAGTTCAACAAATGATATGATATCTTGTTTTTATATGAAGTCATTGTTTTCGGATAAGAAGTTTGGACTAGCTGGACTGTTGTAAAATATCACACGTTACATAGATGTTATCTGTTTGTTCAACTATAGACATTTCGATACTTTGTTAACTAGAATTTATCCCCCTGATTTGAAAGCAGAGAGAATTGTTGCCAATAGCACTTCCGCTGGATACCTTGATGTTAAGTTGAACATTGATCATGGTGGATTGCACACCTCCGTTTTTCATAAAGTGGAACAATTTATTTTTAAAGTTATAATATTTACTTTTCTGGAAAGTCTTCTTTCTCTTCAGATCGGTGCGAATGTATTTGCCAGTCAAGTTTTAATGCATCTAAGAATTTGTTCTCATCTACACTATGCCATTGTTAAAGTTAAAGTTGATATTTTCGTGAAGCGTGGTTATAAAGCTTGTAAACGGATCAAGTGTATGGAGAGATTGTTAAATATGTATAATTTGTTTTATTCAAGATTGGTTTGCATTCTGCCAAAGAGTTGTCTATCCTGTGTGGCTTTCTTTAAATTTATCGCTTGTTAAAATTGATCGATAGTGTTGCTGTGCATGGGGTCTGCCATTTCGGTGAGAGTACACCAGCTAGGGTTTGAGCGTACAATATGTTAAAGGACCGGGAAACGCGACCTAGCTGATCATCTTGCTGATGAGCCCCTTCTTTCTGATTTTTGTTAGCCTTTCTGGACTGTTCACATCTTTCTTGCATATTTAGTTTTATCGTTCTGTGCGCCTAATGCTATATCCCTTTCCTATATAATAGCGCCATATAATGCGCCTTTCATATATGTAGCAGTGTACAAGTATCTTACCCGTTGACCGGCGTGAACGACTATCAGTCCTTTCTAGGACTAACATTATTAACTATTGTAAATATATACAGTATATTATATATATATTATCAGAATTAAGGTTATTTCTAGAGTGCTCAATATCCTGCGTATAGAGCCTATTAATAATAAAAAGTTTGGAAAAGACTTTCTTTCGTAACTATAAGTACTTTTAGTTTCACAGCGAACCGAGTTGACAAAGGAAGTGTTATAATTTTTGAATTTTTAAGTCACTTTAGTAGAAGTCTCACTGCTGGAAATTCATAGAAGTTAAGTTATGTAGAAAATATCTTAGGTATGCCAACATAGAATTTTACTTGATGGAAGAAAGTTGGAGCTTTTTCCTATGTCATTAACAAAAGGAATGAAATAATATCAACAAGCAGACATAGGAAAAAGTTCCAACTTTCTTCCATCAAGTAAAATTCTATGTTGGCCTACCTAAGATATTTTCTACATAACCTAACTTCATGAATTTCCAGCAATGAAACTTCTACTAAAGTGACTTAAAAATTCAAAAATTATAACACTTCCTTTGTTAACTCGTATGATGATCGGTTCGCCGTTAAACCAAAAGTACTTATAGTTACGAAAGAAGATCTTTTCCAAACTTTTTATTGTTATATATATTACAATTATTTTTAGAAATGGATTGACTGTTCATAGACAGCAGATGTTTCATTCTGAATATAGCATTCTGAGCGTTAGTAAACATATTGTGAGCTGTGCTAAAGATCTAGCATCTAAGTTTGAAGCTACTCCTCTATTCCGGAAGTCACCTGAAAGCACAAAGATTGACAGGGAATCTATGGAGCGCCGAATCATGGCTCTATTAAAGCCTTTATTAAATGACTATTGATTTTGAATTTTTAGTTTGATATCTTACTTGTATATATAGATAATTTTGAAAATAAAGTCATTCCCTTGACAAGCTTCCCAAGTCATCTTTTGAATCATATCAAAGAGATCAACAAAATTATTCCTCCGAATGTCAAAATTCGTCCTGTTTTCAAAACTATGAAAACTAGCATGTTCTTCTCCAATAAAGACAAAGTGCCGTCCGAACTCAAATCTAACATTGTCTACAAATACATGTGTGAACACTGTGACAAGTGCTACATCGGTAGTTCAGTTCGGCATCTGGTGACGAGAATGAATGAGCATCTGAAGGGCTATCCAACGCCCACTGAAATCAGTATGCACATTCATCCTCCTCATAAAGGAAATTTCAAAATTGTCTCTAGCACGCACTGTCCAAGAATTCTAGAATCTATCCTGTTGAAGAAATCAAATATTGACCACCTGATGAGTGAACGGGGAAGCTCCACATCTCTATGCCTGAATCTGTAAATAGCTGTAAATAGTTTTATTGTTTTATTGTATTTCACTGATTTTATTGTTTGACTTGACGCAAGAGACCAGACAACGTGACGCCATAAATGTTGAATTGTATGAGTAGTGATCATCATCCGATATGTCTCGATTTTGTATTTAAGTGATGAAATGTCAAACGGTCTTTTGTTCACCTGAAGATGGCATGTGCACATGCTGAAACATGTAGTGTATCAGAAATCAATTCGTTTTGATTTATCAAACTTACGGGCATTGTTTACCAAGATATATATATATATATATATATAAAGTTTGAATGCAAAAAACCAAACAAATGAAACTTTCAAGAAAATTTGATTTTTCAGCACGAGCGCTTTCATGTATTGTGCATACAATTATTGTTATTGTTCTATATATATATATATATATCGTGAATTGCGAGATATGGAGATAGTTGATGAATATAAAAAAGGAGAGAACCAGAAGATGGCTTTGGTGTTACCGGTTTCCGTGTTTCATTATTATCTTTTAAGTGCACTAACCTGACTTTTTCCTTGATTACACCAATATTCTAAATAATTTACTGATTGCCATGCAATATTTTAATAACTTTGAATGAGGAAGAAGAATGCCCTCGTCGCATGAAAATTTTAAGATTTCCTCGTAAATTGGTTTTTCAAGATCCACGGGAAACCGAAAATCGAACGCATGATTTACGATGTCTCACTCCTGGGCAATTCATAGAAATCAGCTTCATTGAAAGATAAATTTGTTTACGAATTCCTAAAAACTATGAAAATTGCAATTCATTATTGCGTTGCTCTTCTATGTAAGTGCGGACAGTGTTTACTTCAAATCAAGGCCAATCTCCGGATGTAGAAGATTTCGTCGAGCATCGACAAAACTCAGCCTGTTGAATGAAGAAGTAACTTCGATGATGCAAATCCGATCACAGTCATTTCCTACTGCTTTCCAAACCCGCTAATGAGAGGGAAAATGAAGATGTTTTCCGATTGCGACAAGGAAGAGGAGGAGTTGAGAGACCCCGAGGACGTGCTGATGAGGCAAAATATCGTCAAGTTGAGGAATAAATGATTGGCAGAGACGCCGTTTCCAGGATATGTCAATGAAGAAAACAGCGACTCAATTGATGTGTAAAGTATATGATAAAGAGAGTGTGCAAGACGTGGCAAGGACAGATTATTGGGGTGATTACTTTTCAATATACGGAATGATTTGCTACATTTAATAACTTCAAAAGTAGCAAAAGAAGATGATGGTGAGACATCAAAGGCCTGATGACATCTAGGAATAGAATCAAGGACGATAAGTAGCGCTTACATCAATATGCTTGCTGAACTTACTAAATTTCGTAGATCATTCATGTCAGTCCGAGAGCTACTGAAATTTTCTTCCTAAATTCGCGCACGAGCTTCTTATTATTTTTAATTTGTAGACTGTCACCCAACATCAGTAAAGCGACAATTCTTAAGTTGTGATTCCAGTCGTCTTGCAAGTTATGGAGGATCAAAGATCATTTGTTTATGTATATCCATGTACTTCCGAGTTTGATACACTCAATAGCGTAATGATCCAACATTCACTTGAAACTCAAAATGAGATTTGTCATTTTTATGATTGCGATTCCACTTTTAGGGCAAAATTCTCCAACAGCAGGCAGAAATACGACATTCTTCGAAACCAGTTGCTGCTGAAGATAATGAAAACGTCATGACAACCGGTGTTATTGTTACAGATGTACGAGTATTGTATGTATGACAAGTATATATTAAGCAGTGTCGATCAAAGTATCTGTATAAACTGAAAAATTTTACATGAAAAGATACTTTTTTTTCGGAGATTGCTTTTCTGCGGTCCAAAAAATTAATTGAATCATTTTTAGAAGCAAAAATTTTGCAAATTATTCCTATGTGTACATACTACCGGTGTGAAACCAGTATATAAGTAGTACATAGAGTCCTATAGATATCTAAATTAAATAGAATTTAGGCCTACTAACAGGCATCTTATAAGCGGAGATTTACATGATTGTCAAGGAAATATCGTGAACGACTTTGTAATGCAAGTCTTCAAGGAAAAGTTGAGATCTTATTGTGTTTCTATGGCTGAAAATTCAAGTTTTAATTCAATTTTCATAGGGACAATTTTATTCTTCATTTCTTGAATCTGAATAGTAATGTGGACCCATGCCCATTTACATACTTTGAAGTCAATTATGATAATTACCTTTGATTAATGACATTCCGCTCTTTTAGTGGCAAGCAATGTGCTACGTTCACGCCAAAGAAAATGTCCTGATAAGTAAGGCTGAGCAGTAAAGTAATAGCAACCCATCGAATTGTACATAAATTTGACAAAATGAATCATCTCTCCAAGATTAAAATGACTCTAACAATTTGTAAAATACTATTATTCTTCTGTATTGCTATCATAATCAATCAAATTCGTGCAAATTTCTCGAAAATCATAAATGGCATATGCATGGACAGCTAGAATACTGTCACCATGGATATCTAGCTGTCCATGGCATATGTCACCTGTGGTATTTGGGTCTCATCTCGAGTTCATTTAACAAAATCGAAACTATATACACGATGTGGATTTAATAAATGCCGAGTTGCTGCTCTATCTATGCTTATTTCATGGTTCATCAAACTTGATCATTAATTACATTTCTTGCATACATATATAAAACTAATTATTTCAATTAGGTAACATGCTAAGCTATTCTAGGTGCATGAGGGACGAAGGCTCAATTGAAAACTGATGTCACCCTTAAATAGCCTGCGCTGAAAACTTAGGTCCTCGTGCTCTTAGGACGACTTAAAATATTTACAATAAGCTGCAATACAAGCAATCTTGCTCCTTCCACCAAGAATAGCACAGAATAAAATTGTTTAAGTGCGTCAGTTGACCGTCGAATTCTCCGAGGAAGACAGTCGCAACGATGCATAACGGGTCTCGTCGGCTTTCAGTCCTATGAAACATTAATCGGAGTCGCATTGAAAAAGAATCTAACACCGCAATTATGCTTGTGCTAGGAATAATTGGGCAGACCATCGATGGCAGCACTACCGAGTCAATGAATAATGAGTGAAAAGGAGTTAGTTCTCAATGTTATAAATATCCCGTCGATACTAGAAATTTCGTAGATGAAAACTTTCTTTTGGTCGCTACCTAGTAGGCCTACATGCGTTTTTTATTTACGTCACAATTTGGGTAACGATCCTCAAACTGTGCTGAATTTATGTGTCTCATTCATTCCGGCATGTAATCATGAACAGAACCGGCGAAAATATGAATATGTGTTGTCTTTCATCCATAAGAAAAGACGTTTTAAAACTCAATCTGTACTTGCATAACCCTAAAGGATGTAAGATTTTGATTAAGCGCATGCCATGCTAAATTCAGACTTGACGTTTAGAGAATATCTAGATTCAGAATAGGTGAATCTAACAGTAAAGCTTACCGATGAACTGGATGCTGAAGCAAAAGTGAGGTTGTCCGTTCCCAATATTGATGTTTCTGCAACGCAAAAGTTATTGATAGCTTCAGCGTAAAATTATCAGAAAAAGATACTTGCACGTATGTACATGGTAAAATGCATGCATTGAAAGGAAATTCATAGTTTGTGTTGTTTCAGAGAGGTTATGGAAACACTGCTTCGATTTTTATATTTTCGTGTATTTGAGCTTTCCTATTTGAGTCATTGTTTTCTTGCTTTACGAAATATAACAAAGACTGACGACATTGTGTAAACAAAATTGCTTGAAGAGCAATAGTTACGTGGACAATCTCAGATAATAGAAGTTCTGTATTGAACAAATCTTATTCAGAGAAAAGGAGCGGAGCATGTCTCTTTCAACTGGAGAACTTTCTATATGAAAATGGCTGTAATGCTCATATTGGCTTGCGTCTTAGGCCGAAAGAATTCTCGAAAAAAATATTCTTTATTTTTAAAGACTGTAATGTATAGAAGTCTGCAACCTGCAAATGATATCAGTATGCTACAGATGGACCACTCTATATCTGAATAGAAACATTAACGTTATAGTGAATTTACCATTATTCTCCATAAGCCCAGCTACCAAAATGAATGTGTTGAGCCATGAAGTCGCTGGCATCAATCATAACTAACAAAAAATATCATTGAAGCGGTGTAACTGATGAAATGATTGTTGCCAAAACGTGGCTTTGTTACCAATTAATTATCAGCACCAAGCCAATTACATTGAGCCAATGTCTCGCAGTGTTATGGCAGCAGTTCAAAATTTGCTTCGAAAAGATTTTTATTCTAATTATTAGGGCTGTGCGCGGTGCAGCGTTTCATCCGCTTGCACCGGTTTTCGGGCCGGTTCACTGAAATGCGCGAATTTAGATCTGATAGATAATTTAGTTTCAATTATAATTAAGTCATTTTATTTGCTATCTTAGTCTTACAAACTGGAGAGAAAGTGTTTTCAGCACGCAGCAGCATAATTAATCCAACAAGTAAAGACTATTCAATTCTATATCAATTCAATTCAAACTTTAAATTTCTACATCATGAAAGTGCAATCTTTTGAAAATCACGGCTAGATCATAAAAGAACCGATGCATTTCCTGATGTTGAGGAAAATATGCTAAAAATTAGACGATTGTATCAGTTGATTCAAGTTCATGATAAATCATTTTAGGCCCCGTAATCTCAAATGCCGCGGCCTCAGAACTAATAGTGAATACTGCGTATCCTTCTGTTGTTCCAAATGCTAAGATATAGGCCATCTTAGCATTCGAGCGGCCAGCTAAATTCCATCTGAAAGCAATTTTTAGGTATCCGGTAATATTATTACATTACAGAGAGACTGGAAGCCGAGTAATGTCGAGATGTTAACCTTTTTGTAGATGTAATTTGTAGATAGCGGTGACGTTGCTTCGAGTCTTTCTACATTTCCTGATGTGCTCAGAGACTTTGATCAAAGACTGAGCTCTTCCTTTGATATACAAATTATTAAAAGAATTGATTAAAAGCCCAACGCCACGTCAATTGAATGCGAAGAAGTTATGCGCCTATGCCTTAATAATTCCTTGAATGCAATTTTTAGAATTATCGTTGCACCGGTGTGGCTAGCCCACAGTCCTACTTGATGTAATACAATGATGGTCAGCAAAACATTCTATCGCTTTTGAAGGTTGCAGTCAGCAGTGTCCTTTGACATCTTTATAAAAAGTCAATATTTCCCATGAACTAATCAATCATGTACCCAACCTTGTATTAACATTTCGATTTCATTAAATCTCAAAATGAAAAGCATTCTCTCCTAATCAATTTGACTGTAATGCTCATTATTTACAGATAATGATAATATGCGTTTACATTCAAATAATGAGAATCAAATGAATCCACAAAATTTGAATGTTTTCTCGTTGAGTGATCTAGAGGCGATGACTAGCTTATTGCTTGACAGCGAGGCGGAGACGAATTGTACGGTTTCAGAACGCTGTCATACTTTGACACTTTATTTAATCAAGAATTTAGAAAATCAACTACATAGAAAGGTTCAAGTTTACATCTTGTCAACACTGTCATTCAATCTGAAGCAGAACTACAGGTAGAACGCTAAATTAGTGTCCTCATAGCGTAAACAATTGATAACAATTATTCGATTTCTATAGCATAAAATAGCAACCTACTAGTCTACGAATCGCTCCATTGAAGTGAACGCTACCTTAGCGTCATCATAGCGTTGTTTATCAAAATATTTGGCTAGTGCTTCAAAATAACTATGTGCTTAACCCACAGAATTAGACTAGTCGTCTCTTCTTCTGTTTGACTAGAAGGGAAGCATTGGAGCATGTAACGTAAATGAAATGGCACAATCTGCTGACATAATACCATAGCAATCGAACAATGAGCAGCCAGTTCAACATTAAACACACCAAATCGTGCAAAGTTTCAGTGACTGTTATCAACTGGATCACACAGCAAAGAGACACACACGATGTCAAGTTCTACAGAGAAGTTTGTGAGCGCTTTTTCATGCGCCTGCTAAGTTTTTAATGATGATTGGAGAGCCCAACATTATCGAGAACAATTTTGCGTAATGATCTGAATTCTTCGAATCTGAAAGAATCGTGGCGATCGGAGCATTTTGAAGGAATTCAGAGCAATCCGCAAGCGACGCACGACTATTTTTCCTATCCCTGTAAGGTATTAAAGGTTTCTTTTTGCCCACTTATTAAATTCCTGCATGTGCCATCTGTTTGAATCAGTTTGCACTTCTAGCAAAGTGATACGATTAAACAATCTAATTCTGTAGCTTAACCATTGTAAATATCAATTGTTCTATTTCTATGTCCTGAAATACACGTCTGCATACAACGAATACATTACATGCAATAACAACTCAATAGGAAATTTCAACTGCCATGTAGCAATGAATTCTTTGATATTATATTTATTGCACGATGAGGGTAATTTATCGTCCGTCGAGCAATGAAGATTCTTATGCGACGCTGTGTTACTAGATGGCACATCGATTCTTAGTGCAGAAGACAGAAATGGATGAGTGCGATGGTGCAGTCGATGACTTGTAGAGTAGAGAGGCTTCGTGATTCTAAATGTAATGTTTGTTGGCCTATTCGAGTGTATTCAGACACTGAGCTGAAAATCATTTTCTTCTTTTCAGTACAAGATATGGAATGATTGTAATTATTTTGTCCTTTGCTGTTACTTTAAATGTGCACGAGTCTCAGCTCCGCTTCAAGTTTTGAAAGATAAAGATAATCGATGTCCTCATCGATACACTTCAAGAACTCTACAGTAACATTTCACGAAATGAATGTTTTCAAGATTCAGTGAATCTTAGTCGCATGCAGATGCATAAATGGGAGCAAGCGTCTAAAATTAATTCGCAAAATACATGTACATTGGAATGATTCACCGTTCATACTTCACACTATAATGATGTTCTTCAACAGTGCTTTCAGCATCTTTCAAAGGTAAAAGTGGAAAATCATGAAAACCATGTCTCGGGACTTGACTGCATAATCCCAAAACATCAAATATTTGCATCAAAGCATCATTGCATTACGTAAAATAGCTAGCACATAACACTATTAAGCATGTACTCACCGTGCAGCTTGCACAAAGATTTTTTTGCTATATTTACTGTATGTAGCAAATATTGGCACCTATGGATAATCTCCCTCCCCCACGTTTTCAAATTTGTCTAAAATCCGTAAAAATCAATCAACCGTCGCAAAACTTCAGATACACGTATTTGAGTATATTTTCTACCCACATACAAAAAATTTGCAAATCCGACAGCACTTTTTGAATTAGAGACGATAACGTGGAGTGTAGCGATTTCAGCAGTTTGATCTGACTTTGTTTGTTCGATGCATTGTTGTTACACGCGTGTGCATTGCTCTCTCTCCCTCTTCGTCTTATCCATTGCTACTTGAAATCTTCCCACGACCACCACTCCACCACACATTTCTTAAGTTAAGCACATTAATGGAAAGGATGTGGTCTGGGTCATCATCACTTCTAGAGTTGTCGCGACCTGACTTTGTTGACCTAGTGCTATCTGCTCAGGCGATGAGGTCAGGTGAAGTCTGATTAAACTGCTGAGATCGCTGCACTTCACGTTATCGTCTCTAATTCAAAAAGTGCTTGTCGGATTTGCAAATTTTTTGTATGTGGGTAGAAAATATACTCAAATATGTGTATCTGAAGTTTTGCGACGGTTGATTGATTTTTACGGATTTTAGACAAATTTGAAAACGTGGGGGGGGGAGATTATCCATAAGTATCCAAATATGACCAATTATTGGTCAAATAATCCATGCGATGTGCAAAGAGTATTCGAATAGTTGCAATTAGATAACAAACTATCTAAAAATTACATCTTGTTCTTCTCTTGAATGGATTTGTTAATTTACACATACTCGGAATGATAGGCTTGATCTCATGAAACATTTGACTTATTGATTAATCCCAAGAGGCGATAATCCTTTATGGTTATGTCAAAGTAAAAAGAATGAAACGAAAAATTCAACTTCATAGAAGCCGATGATATTCGTAAATTATCTGCAGATAGATTTATTTCTCTTCTCGATTTAGCTCTAACAAATCATTACTTGAGCAGCATCAAATCTGATTTGCTCAATTGTTTTGACTTGTCATTGCTTAATTGTCAAGAACGCCAAGCGAACTATTTATTCGAGAGTAATAAGGGAGCATTAAAAGCATTTTGATGGCAAGGAGGAGATCAGAAGAGCGGTAGAACCTGTGATTAATTCTTAATTTTTATCTGACTCCAGCTGGCAATATTTATAGCACTGTGTCTCTGACAAAGAGGTGATATTCGACAGTGCACATTATCTTTGCTCTATCTCCAAATTATTTACTGTTACTTGTATCGTTGTCACATGTGCAACAAAAGAAATAAAGAAATATGCTAATACAGTCAGTAGGAAGATTGTACAAATAGTGCATGGCAATGTTGCATTTATCCGATTTGTAAATTGTACATGGTTTTGTAAATATGAGATTGAATGTCATCCATTTCTGTATACATATATACTCAATCAGTATATTCGAATTCCATCCAATAAACATTTGCGATGCATTATTGTGTGAAGGCCAGGATATATATTTCCAGGAATATAACAGAAAATCATTAATTTACGTGACATTTTGATCTATACATAATGATTGAAGTGTCATTATGAAGACGATATCACACATGTACATTGTAGGCCTACATCGTGCAATGTACGAGTATGTAGCAAATTTTGCAAGTGTTTCGTTGCAAGTGATCTACGGAACAAAGCGACAATATAAAAGCATTCGTTACTCTTCTGTTAAATTCAGGAGCGACTTAAATATTTGAGGCACCGATTTATTAATCTCACATTTAAGCAATGTACTTAATAGGCGTATTTAAGTGGACGAATGAACCAAGCACATTTGTGCATTGTCTAATATCCATGAATAATATGATTTTTCAAATTATTAAAAAGAATTTCATCATGATCTTTAATCATGCAATTAAGACAGATCTGTGACTAACACATTGATGTGTTAGTCACAGACTTACACCACATGTAGCACTACCAACATTGTATACGCTCCTCAATTTGAAAATTGTTCTCTTTTATATATTGGGGAAGCAGGTAGGTCTCTTAAGTAGGAGAGAATAACTGGACATCGCTTTGACATCAGACATAATGATGAAAGTAAAGTAGTTTCACTTCATTGTTTAGAACATGGTCAACAAGAACAAATGATGAAAGTCTCCATATTGGATAGAATCGAAAGAAATGAAAATGAACGAAAAAGAAAAAGAAATGAAATTCATAAGTCAATTGATGACCGACTATCCTTTTGGCTTGAATATGCAGCACGCTTTACAACGGTCACCTACACTGTAAACTGTAGACCGACAATTATCCTACAAAATCAACCGACGATTGTCACCTCCAATATCCTGCGAGATCCGACGCATTTGTAGGTTCTCCACCGACATCAAAACATATGCTTTGTATGTAAATTAACTAAGCAAAAACTGTTGAATATTGATGGATTTTTTCGATTAGTGATTGCTTGACTTTTGGGCAATCTGTATTATTGTGTGACAAAGCCATGATTTATTTTGACATAATTTAATTAATTACCTACATTTTTGATAAAATGTAGCCTATAATTCATTGCTATTCATTTTGTCGCTTTTTGTCAGATATTGTAGGTGTTCAGTGGCAATCATCCTACTACAATGACCGACAAAATAGACTCTGTAGGATAAATGTCTGTCAATTGTCAGTCAACGGTCTACGGTGTATATTTGACCCTAAATCTCCTATCTCTGTGACCACTGTATCTGCTAATTGAGCTACGGAATCTATGCCATATTCTATCCCTTCTGTGTATATGATTCTTTGCATGAAATCCTGATATCTTACAAAGGTTTTTAATGCTTGTACCATTTGAATTTTATATATTTCTGTATGTCTTTCTATTCCTAATGAAGGATAAGAGCGGCTGTTCCACTCCTATCCGAAACCGGTAGAATACACATTTTATAATATCATCTACTTGATTTAATTACGACGTTCTCGCAAATATCAGAAGTATTTTTAGAAATAGTGTTTTGCTGAAAACCCTATTATTGCATTTCGACGTGGATCATAACTCATTCGAGATTTCTATCTTGATCCCTCTACTTAAGCCATTATTCTAAACCGCACATTGTGATTTTATTTTTACGAAAAATATGACTGTCAAAAGGAAAATAATAGAAAAGAATTGAAAGATGTAGATGATGAACTCTATATTCTTGAACTCAGTTTTCTATGTGAAGTAAACATGACGATTACCAAATTGCTAGTGTTCCTAAAACTTTTAATTCCGATGAATTTGAACATTAGCACATTGAATGGTTGATTTCTGCAAAGTCAAAGCAACAGGTCGAAAAGGAATGACAACAGGAAAAACTACTTAACTTCTTCTCTTGACCATTTGGCATTTTCCTGATTCCTTCTAGCGTCAGAGTTCCATTATCACAAGTGCGATCCTTCTCTAATTATTGTCTGAGAGTTATTGATGTCTCTGGTGGAATGATTTGGACACATGGGGAATGGTAGAAGGAAGAATAAGTCCGGAAAATGGAAACGATCGCCTCTCTTCCTTTGCTATTATAATTTAATGCTGATCAACATTTCTGAAGTCTTTCTCTCCTACAGAAATTATTTCGAACAATTTTCATCTGGCAGAAATTCCACTTGCTTCTCTATACAAATTGCTTTTCTGCATTCCGTCTTTTAGAAAACGAGGAGACAACTGATATTATTCTAGCTGCAGTTATCCCCTGCATCCTTGAAAAGTGCACCTTAAATTGGAAAAATGTTACCATTGTTAGCGGAACGTTTGAATAAAACCTCATCAACTGAATTTGATTATTGCACCTAATGAAGTCTTCATGAAAGCCTGCTGGAATGGGAGATAAGAAAATTGTTATCATTGTTCTCCAACAAAGTAAATCAGCAAGAAGGATCTTGCATTAATGCAACGATTATATTTCGTCGTAAATAGGAAAGGCTAATGTTCTCTTTACTGTACAATATTACAGAAGAGTGCAACGAGTCCCTGCCTTGTGCTGGAAGGCTGGAGTTGATAGAATATTGACATTGAGCAAGCATCTCATAATATAAATTAATGAGAAAGATTTGCTGCAGAAATACATCAAGCTCAAACTTAAGCATAATCAATGATCATATAATAACAATTTTGATCAGAATGTATCCAACTTTTTAATATGCACTTGAATTTAGGAAGTTAAGAAGTCGACGTTGTAAAATTTCCATGCTTACTTAAATTTCATAAATTCTTCCAACAATTCCTCATTAGTTTGTGACTACTATAAAATAATAACTGTTACACAAGCAGCTGGAAAATCCTGCATTTTCGAGTTACACACTAATGAAATTTTATCGTTATACAATTCCACTGAAATCGGAAATGCCCGGGTCGCGCTGGTCGATTTCGGTCGAAATATCCAACCTGCGTCTGACCAACAAGTCTGGACATTGGCAGTTTCACAGAAAACTGAAAACTTTCGATCTAAGACTGTACAGTGAAAGCAAAAGCTCATCGGTAGAGGTCGATAAAAGTGCCGACCGGTTCCAGCTCATGTGATAAATGATGCATTATTGCACAGGTTTTCTAATGATTGAATAAGGGATTACGGGAGTCTATAAAGTAATCATATTTACGTGAGATAATTTGCAGACAAAATGAAAACTGAAAAAATGGTGCACGAAGCTTCTCTATGGATAATATTGAGTCAAAGTACAATTCTTTCTAAATTACGAAGGCATCTTAACGTTCTGTTCATATTCATGCATGCAGGCGCAATGACTGAGATCATTAGTAATCTCATAATTCATCTTCTCACGCAGATGCATAAGTAACGGTCAGAACATTAACTTGAAGTTATGAGACTTCCGGGTATCCACTATCATAACTGACATTAGTAAGTAAGTGACACTAGATAATCAGATGTTGTTTTGTCATCAAGAATTGCAGGAAAAGTAGTGTGCAAACTCTGCGTATTTGTTGTACGAACCGTTACCTCGTAAAATTGTGAAAAATTTCTAAGTTTTATGAGGCGTGCGTGTCCTGGTTAAGCTCGTGCACACACGTGTATGAAGGTTGAAAGCGGCACATTTCCTGAAGTTTTACTATAGCAAAACTATAAAAGTATGAATACTTGCATTCACCATTCATTTTTGCAATTATTGCATTTTTCAATCATTTTGCGTGTCCAAGTGGCCATTAGACTTTAATCTTCCTTAGACTTTAGACTTTGGCCTTTAGACTGTAGTCTTCCATTATATCCAGATGTTCTACTGAATGGATGGTGATATGTAAAATAATGCTGCAATATTCGACAATAATTCTTACATTGAATATCAGGGTAGTTATTGTGATTTATGTGTAAAGAGGATGCAAATTCCCTGCAATCGGTAAAAGGAAGCAATTGTTATTATATGTTGATACCTACATTTTGTGAGTGATTGTTGCATTGGTAATATCCCCTGTGACGTAATTTTGCATTCTTTGTTACTGTCTTCCGCGATTTGACCACCAGTATAATCAATACAACCAAAGTAGACAACTCCCCCCCCCCCCCCCCCCCCCCCCCCCCCCCCCCCCCCCCCCCCCCCCCCCCCCCCCCCCCCCCCCCCCCCCCCCCCCCCCCCCCCCCCCCCCCCCCCCCCCCCCCCCCCCCCCCCCCCCCCCCCCCCCCCCCCCCCCCCCCCCCCCCCCCCCCCCCCCCCCCCCCCCCCCCCCCCCACCCCCCCCCCCCCCCCCCCCCCCCCCCCCCCCCCCCCCCCCCCCCCCCCCCCCCCCCCCCCCCCCCCCCCCCCCCCCACCCCCCCCCCCCCCCCCCCCCCCCCCCCCCCCCCCCCCCCCCCCCCCCCCCCCCCCCCCCCCCCCCCCCCCCCCCCCCCCCCCCCCCCCCCCCCCCCCCCCCCCCCCCCCCCCCCCCCCACCCCCCCCCCCCCCCCCCCCCCCCCCCCCCCCCCCCCCCCCCCCCCCCCCCCCCCCCCCCCCCCCCCCCCCCCCCCCCCCCCCCCACCCCCCCCCCCCCCCCCCCCCCCCCCCCCCCCCCCCCCCCCCCCCCCCCCCCCCCCCCCCCCCCCCCCCCCCCCCCCCCCCCCCCCCCCCCCCCCCCCCCCCCCCCCCCCCCCCCCCCCCCCCCCCCCCCCCCCCCCCCCCCCCCCCCCCCCCCCCCCCACCCCCCCCCCCCCCCCCCCCCCCCCCCCCCCCCCCCCCCCCCCCCCCCCCCCCCCCCCCCCCCACCCCCCCCCCCCCCCCCCCCCCCCCCCCCCCCCCCCCCCCCCCCCCCCCCCCCCCCCCCCCCCCCCCCCCCCCCCCCCCCCCCCCCCCCCCCCCCCCCCCCCCCCCCCCCCCCCCCCCCCCCCCCCCCCCCCCCCCCCCCCCCCCCCCCCCACCCCCCCCCCCCCCCCCCCCCCCCCCCCCCCCCCCCCCCCCCCCCCCCCCCCCCCCCCCCCCCCCCCCCCCCCCCCCCCCCCCCCCCCCCCCCCCCCCCCCCCCCCCCCCCCCCCCCCCCCCCCCCCCCCCCCCCCCCCCCCCCCACCCCCCCCCCCCCCCCCCCCCCCCCCCCCCCCCCCCCCCCCCCCCCCCCCCCCCCCCCCCCCCCCCCCCCCCCCCCCCCCCCCCCCCCCCCCCCCCCCCCCCCCCCCCCCCCCCACCCCCCCCCCCCCCCCCCCCCCCCCCCCCCCCCCCCCCCCCCCCCCCCCCCCCCCCCCCCCCC